>JAULKM010010594.1:0-14812 GCA_032355605.1 Rubia tinctorum
TGGAAACAGCTCAAATTTGGGAGTTATCTTTTGATGACAATCAATTTGTCTTAGTTAAGATTATGCTAGTCGATCGTTCATAGTATTTGAACGTTTTGTAAATTCGAAACTTGATACAGTTTTTATAAGGTTTGGGGTACCTATTAATTCCCCCCACGTATGTAGTCTTAATTTAAATTTTTTTTACAAGAATCAATATTAAAAAAAAAGAAGAAATTGTGTTAGTGAATATTTTTTAAATAAAAAGCTGAATATAGAGGTGTATTGTGTTGTGTTAATCTGGACCATTAATTTTTATCAAGAATTGAATCCCAACCGTTAAATCTCATCACCATATAAACAAATCTAGCCTAATTTGGCCCATCCACTTTATCATCTAACCCTCCGAAGCTTCTCCACTGCCTCCTTCCAATTTCACCGTGACCTGAAGAACCACACCTTTCTTTCCATAAAATCAGGTGGAGGACGGTGTTTATGAACACCTTTGATCGGTTTTCGTAGGTGACGCCGTTGAATTTCACGGAGATGGTGGCGTACTCCGCCTCGAACATCAAGATCGGGAGATACAGCGGTGACCACGAAGATGAGGAGGCGCTCGATGGGGTTCTGGGGACGGTGGCCAACCCGTTCACGCCATCAAGCGAGAGGGTTCCGCCGTCGCTGGAGAGTTCTGCCACTGGAGAAAGAACCCTGCTTTTTGCTCTGTTTTTGCCTCCGCCGGTGGAGGGTTTTGATGTCCTGCTTTTGCTCTGCTTACAGTAATGAGAAGGAGGTACGATATAGTTTCCCCATAACTATATGTATATCAGCTTAAGTATAAAACATCCAACACACACGAACACGCGAGAAGGAGAAAACTTTCATAAATACACGGTCGTTATTTGTACACACAATTGATCGGGTTCGTTGGTTGGTTGGATCTCTCTTTCGTTCATTCATTCATCAATTGCCTGCTTTGTGATGCCTTCTTTCTGTACCATCAGGATGTACGAGTTTGATAGGAACGGAAGAATGAATTTTCAAGGTGGGTGGGCTCCACAATTCTGCTCCACAATTCTACTCCACACTGTGTTTTGAATACTGATATCCTGACTCGGGTTTTTCTCACGTTTCACAATTTCTTGAGCTCGGCAAATTTCTTGTCATGGTCAGTAATCACTTCATTCTTTTTTTGTTTACACTTATCTTATGATTCCCTGCCTTTTCTTAATCCCTCTTCTCTATTGCATTTCTAGGTACACCATGCATTTACTGACCTGGAGAGGTGATACTTAACTATTAATACCTACTCTGAATCTTGCGTTGTGTTTATTATGATGATCTCTATGGAGTAGCTATATTTTACTATCTACTTGCTTTCAGGGGTCTCGGATATCTTGTTCCAGACGATGTTTACAAGGTAATAAGTCATTGAAGAGAAGTTTATATCACTTTTACATTTACAAAGTTGTAGTATGTTCCATGGTTTGATTGTTATCACAAAATGGCATTTTAGGGGCTGGTCAAAATTGGGATCACTCTCGACTCTCCTACATTCTATACCGTGTGTGAGGTATGAAGATAATGTTTTCTATTTTTAGTATCTGCTTGGCTGTAGTGTGCTAAGATCAATCTGGTGAAGGATCATAAAACACTAACTACTGGGTAATGGTCCGAAGTTTGTTAGCAGTAATGCATAATTTACTTGCATGGATAATGTATTTTGATATCCTTTCCACCTATTTTAACCTATGCATAATGTACTTGCATAGGGACGTTATGTCGCAAGAGTAAGCTGGCTGAGTTGGGAGACAAAAGCAAGGTGAGTCAAAATTGAAATTAATTGCTCTTAGTTGCCATTATTTTGAGGTTGCTTACTGCATAGAGTTGAACAATATGATGCTCTTATCCATTTTCTCTTTTAATCTGCGCTTGCTTGCATATTTGGATATTAGTTCTTAAATTGAAGTACTAGTTCATGTAGCTTGTGATCAAAGATTAGATCTTATTAACATAGGCGTGAAGCTATAAAATCTTTGCTTAAGTGAAAATTACCTAGACAGTGAATATTGGATTTTGAACCCAAAAAAAAAAACTTCAGTGCATCAATGATATAAGAAAACATTGGATTACCTGCAGTTCTAGCCAAAGAAGCATACTTACCACTTAAGAAGAATATACCACGTAAGCTGGTTATTGGTATTCGAATAATGAAACTGCAGAGAAAGAACATCCATCCAACCAATCATGATTCATGCATTATCTCTCCTAAGTCCTAACTTGTAGTGAACTACTTTAAAAAATAAAGTCCTACCCCTTTTATTGCTTTTTTCTGTGTCATAGTAAGAATTGAAAGCACTTGTGTGGTTCATTTAAATATTTTGTGCTCCTTTTGTCCAAATAGAGAAGGGTTGTATCACGCTTGCATTTTACTGGATTTAGTTAGGCGCAACATAATAAGTTGAAGCAGTGTTTAGAAAGACCCGGGTCTCCTTTCTTAAAGCTTTATTTTTTTTCACGTGAGTGAGTCTACACTAACGTATTTTAGCAAGGTTGTAATAATTGTAGTTGATCCTAACTATGTGACTTTAGTTTTGCATTTGTTGATTGGAATTTTTTTTGTTCTAGTTGTGTTTGTTCTGGTAAGATTATAACTAGGTTGTTTCACAAGAAAGAAAGTGAGTGGTCTTCTATCTCTTTAGTTGAATAGCATTGGATTCTTGCACTTTTCAGATTCTCACTGGCCATTAGGATAATGCATAATTTGCACTGGACATGTGCCCAAGTGAGCCCATTTGTCCTTTCCGGAGGTTTGATATCAAACGCTCTAAATGTTTTTACTCATTTTAAGAAATGTCATTCGCTTGGATTAATATTGAACCATTGTATTTCTCTCGGAATCCCTTCTCTTACTATTCTTTTTCTTGGTGCTTTCAGGGGATAGGTGAGGCTCACCCTACCTAGTTGTTAACTAATATATGTTTAGTCATTCAGGATAGTTATGTTAGTCACATAGATTATTCATTTTGTATCATACATTTTTTTAATTTTACTTCTATATTATCAATTTTGTGAAGTTAATATTATTGTTAAATTAAATCCCTACTAAATTATTAATTTTGGGTCTTTTTCCCTTCCTCTGGACGCAGCTGTTCGCGGCTCCTTACAGAGGAAGGGCATTTGTTTTTATCTATGAAACATTTTGGCATCGGTTTTTTGAGAATCGGTGCTAAATTAACACCAGTTTTTTGAAGTCGGTGCAAAAAAACCATTGCTAAATTAACACCAGTTTCACAAACCGGTGCTAAATTAACACCATTTTTTTAAAAACCGGTGAAACCATTTCTCCCTCTATTTAGGCACCAGTTTTTTAGACCCCCAGAAACCGGTGCTAGCCTTAAAAAAATCGATGCTAGAGGGGTTTCCTATGACAATGATAATTGAAAGCTTACTTTATTGAACACGTCCGGGGTTGCAAATAATTTCCCTCATATGCGCCACTCCTCATTAATCAGATACGAGCATAAAAATGTACACAGTTTAAAATAAACTCTACAATCCAAATTCTATATGTGATTTTGGAAGTGGAACTTTCCCTTGGTTTATAATGCCTCACTATATCTGCAGCGAGCCGTTGTTCGACTACAGGTCTAATTTGGCAGTCCTCACACCATCTACTATGTGGACTTTTGAACCGGATGTGGTTCAGTCACTACCTTAGGGTGTGTAAGTCCCCTCATCACCGAGGCAGTAAAATGCAATCTCTAAGTCATACCCCGTAGACGGTGTGCTGAACTTGCAGCATCTTTGGCACAATATGTTGGAGAATACACCCTTAGGATTGGATGGGAACGTGACGGGAGTAATGGAATAGAAATTTTTTGGGTCCATACTTAAACTATCCAGCAGCGCCAAATAGCTCATAATCCTTACTTCTTTGTGCATTGATGTCCTGTACAGTAGAAAATGGACCCATATTGCTTGCCTTCTCTGGTTTGGTCTCTCAATCATACTCACAATTAGTAAATGGCTTTGGAACAATACGTTTGAGCTTTTAAAACTGCTGGTGACATCTCAGGAAACCAAAGTTTCTTATTACCTCGTCAATCCAATCATTGGCAAAACACGGGTTTGTGATGTCCATGTACGTTGGACAACTGGACTTGGACCTGAAAAGCTCTGATAAGTGCTTGGTGACCTCTATGTATGCCATGATCACGACATTCAAGTCTCTCGTTAGCTTTGCCACACAACACTTGTCATTCTGCATAATGAAATTTCAACAGTCATCAACCTCATTTTGTTAATATGGACCAGCCACCTTAAGCACTTTTGTTAAAATGCGACGTGAGAGTATTGAAGTATGACAAGGACTCCATGAACCAATTAAGGTAGATTCATCTAATATAATGAGGGTGGAAGGTAAGGCCCACATCCAGTAACTATATGATAATATATGGGCATAATGGCCCAGTAAGGAGAAATAGGGCAGAAACACGAAGCCTGTTTACCTAGGGACGCTACCTGGGCGTGGGGTCAGACAGGTAGTGGTTTGATAGGAGCTGATGGGAAATCTCCAGTCCCATCAGCCACCAAACCACATATAACAGGAAGAGTGTAAGACACAAGGTAAGATTTTCCAATCAGTTTACTATTCACTTAGATACGCTTCTACATGGCTTTAATGGCTAATGTGAGTGTCGGCGCATGCATGGCCCTGGGCCTGCCTGCCTGACGTCTCTCTTCCGGTCTTGTAGTTTCAGGTGCATATTGGGCTGGTGCGGATCATCGCTGAACATACTACAAATTTTGGTATTAACATTGGCGCCGTCTGTGGGAATTGCAATAAACTTTTATCATCCACACATCTTGGAGAAGATGAAGGCACAGATGCCGGAGAATTCGTACAATCAGGTGACAATAGAAGACGTAACACAGGAGGATGAACCGGCTCCGACGCTGATGCTGATGCCGATGAGAGAAAGACATCAAATCTGCATGGCAGAGGAGGTGGCAAACAACTTAGAGATCCTTCAAACGATAATGGCTTCCAAGAAAGAGATGATGAACAGGTTAAAGGAAATGGAAGATAAGAAGCCCCGATGGAGGGGGCACGGCGTGTGCCTAACAGAGCTTTTCCCTGAACAAGAGGGAGATTCCGAGGTGCCCACTAGAAGATAGAAAGTGTCACAGACAGTTTGAAGTGGGGCAAGGAGAGAGAAAATCACCACCTCTTTTGGGAAAAAGGGGCAAGTTGGAGCAGAAGAAACAATGGCACACCGCGACTGGAGAGAAGGTTACCACTCCAGAGAAATAAGGAGCAGGCCGGGCGAAAGGCACCGCCAAAGGAGAGAGATGAGGGCTCAAGAAAGAAGCATAGGGGTTCGCCGTTTACCAGGCGAATACAGTTGTTTACGGTGGACCCAAAGCTGAAAATACCATTGAACTTGGGTAAGTACAATGACGAGGCAGACCCGGAGGACCATTTGCACACCTTTTGTACCAACATGGCTATTTTTGTGATACCACAAGCTATATGGTGTATGGTTTTTGCAACCACCCTGACTGATGCATCCAGGGTATGGTTCAGGAACCTGGAAGATGGGACGATAGACAACTTCAGCCAGCTAGAGGAAAAGTTCCTAACCTGTTTCATGCAAAGGAAAAAGTTCCAGAAAATGAGGTTGGAACTGCTAGCCATCAGACAGAAGCCGACGGAGACACTGTCGGCATACTGGGAGAGGTTCAATGATGAAGCAAACCAGGTGGAGGAGAGGAGTAGCCAGTTCCTCATTGATACATTTATGAATGGCCTCAGGGATGAGTTGCTGTTGTGGGACTTCACTCTGGATCCTACAGCGACTATTGATGAATTGATGAGGAGAGTTAAAAATTTCCACAGGGCGGACTTTGCAGATAAAAGGAGAAAGGAAACATTAGGAGGCCACAGTCAGCGTAGGGCTGAGAAGGACAACTCGGAAGGAAGGACGAAGAAAGCGAGGACCGATCGAACAGGAAGCAGGCAGATGTCCGGCAGGTTCAAACAAGAGAGATTTTTTCCTATGTGCAGGAACAGGCATCCTGGATGTTCCACCCAAGATGATAATGCCGCCAGGGAAGAGGAATAAGTCCCAGTATTTTGAGTACCCTGATGACCATGGCCATGATACGAATGGTTGTATTTACCTGAAGCACAACATTGAGGATGCAGTGCAGAGCGGGAAGCTAGAACATTTGGGGAAAATGCGAAAGATACAACAGGGCCACCTACCAGAGAAAAAACAAGTGCAGAGGTTTTTCCAGGCTACGGGACGGTCGAGGTAAAGAAAGGAAAGGAAACTTGAAGCAAATGAAACAATAACGTTTAATGATATCGATCCGATACCGGACAGGCCAGCAGGCATAGACGCTTTGGTGACAATAGTCAGAGTAATGGATAGGAGGATCCATCAAGCGTATGTTGACAGAGGAAGCTCTACAAAAGTTATATATCGGCATTGTTTCGAGAAGCTGCATGAAAATACCAGGAGAAAGCTGGAACGGACGAGCATCCCGCTGGTGAATTTAGCAAACAACAAGGTATGATTGGAGGGCACCATACTCCGCCCAGTAATGGTGGGAGAGGGTGAGAGAAGTAAAATGGTGGACATGGAACTTATAGTTGTAAAGGAAAACAGCCCCTACAACCTGATACTGGGCAGGCCGGCGCTTGCATTTCTCAAGGGTATAGTGTCTACCCTGAACTTGTTGTTGAAGTTCCTGACCAGAGGAGGAATAGTCTCAGTAAAAGGATACCAACAGAGAGCCATAGAGTGCCACATGATTGCTCTCAACAAGAGGAAGCTAGAAGACGAAGGCGTGAGTCGTGAGACACAGGTCAACAAGGAAAACCCTGTCAGGTTAATCATGGACATAAATGATTCATCAAAGCTGGGCGCAGAATTGGAAATGGTGAAGCTGAATGAAAGCTGGTCGGTACAGGTAGGAACTGACCTCCCAACTTAGGTGAAAGATAAGCTAATAAAGGTCCTAGAGGATAACGGTCGAGCCTTCGCCTGGAAGTCGGAAGATATGACGGGGGTGTCAAAAGATCTAGGCTGTCATGAGCTGGAGGTGGACCCCTCTTACAAGCTAATTAAGAAGAAGTGGAGGATGTTACGCAGACAAAGCAATAAAGTAGTCAACAAGGAAGTAGGTCAGCTAGTTGCAGTAGGGATTCTGGAAGAAATATCACATCCAACCTGGCTTGCCAATCCAATACAGGTAAAAAATACTGATAGAAGTCTCAGGATGTGCGTAGACTATACAAACCTAAACAAGGCCTGCCCCAATGACTGCTACCCGTTGCTGGTCATCGACCAGAAGGGAGACGCTCTTACCAACTAACCAATCAAATGTTTTCTCGATGCATATAAGGGGTATCACCAGATCCCCATGCTGGAGAGTGATGTAGAGAAAACTACATTCATCACGAAGATTGGGGCTTTCGGTTTTCGTATGATGCCTTTTGGCCTGAGAAATGCTGGAGCAACATATCAAAGGGTGATGGATAAAGTTTTCCAGAAACAGATTGGGAGAAAACTGGAGGTGTACGTGGATGACATGGTGATAAAAGCAGTCAGTATGAGACTTTCGTAGAGAACATCAGGGAAACCTTATTGCAATTCAGAGAGACCGGGATGAAGTTGAACCCAGCCAAACGCCAATTCGGAATGGGAGCAGGGAAATATCTGGGACACATGGTGTCAAACAAGGGCCTGCATGCAAAACCCAAAAAGATAAAGGGGATTTTAGAAATGAAATTGCCAAGCACGGTAAAGAAGGTTCAGAGCCTAAATTGGAAGCTGGCAGCTATGAATCCTTTCATGTCAAGAGCAGCTGAAGGAGCTCCCCCATTTTTCAAAACACTGAAATGATGTGTGGATGAAAAGGGGATGGTACAAGGGGGAGAATTACATGAGAAAGCATTTGAGAAACTGAAGACCTACCTGAAAGATCTTCCCACGTTGACCAGCCAAAAAAAGGGAGAAACCCTATACTTGTATATGGCAGCGAGTGATGAAGTTGTAAGCGGGGCGCTGGTTAAAGAGGAAAACAAAGTCTAGAAACCTGTATACTTTGTTAGCCGAGCCCTGTAGGGTCTGGAGCAGAAATACACGAATCAGGAGAAGCTGGTGCTGGCCCTGGCCCTAGCCCATGCAGCAAGGAGGTTAAGGTAATATTTTGTAACGCATCCCGTGGTGGTCTTGTCGAATAAACCACTCAAAGATATATTAACCAAGTCGGAAAGCTCAGGAAGATTAATAAAGTGGGCAGTTGAGCTTGGAAAGCATGCCATTGAAAATTCCCCAAGAAGAGCAATTAAGGGAAATATAATGGCAGATTTTCTAGCAAATATTCCAAAGGAAGAAAATCTTAAAAGAGATGTAGTGGAATATGGGTTCCAGCATGCGAGTTGGGGCGAGAAAGTGGGTACGGGCTTATGGAAATTATACGTGAATGGAGCCTCCGGAGTGGAGGGAGCAGGCACGGGCCTGGTAATATCAGACTCTGAAAGAGTGGAATCAACCTACATGCTACTCTTCGAGTTCCCAGCCTCAAACAATGAAGCTGAATACAAGGCACTAATTGAAGGCATGAAGATAGACAGGAAGTTGGGATCAAAGAAGCTGCAGGCCTAAGGAGATTCGATGTTGGTGACCAACCAGTAGAACAGAGAGTATACTGCCAAGGAGCCGGAAATGATGAAGTACAGGGACAAGGTCAGAAGCTGAGTGTCTGAGTTTGAAGAATTTGATATCACCAGGATCCCAAGGTTGCAGAACACAAGGGCTGATGCATTGAGCAAGTTTTCCTCCTCAACTCATGCACACTTAACCAAGACCATGCTAGTTGAGGAGCTAGCTTGCAGGTCAAAAGATCCAGGACAAGTAGTGATGATACAGGGACCAACGATTTATTGGACAACATCCATTCGTAACAACCTGGAGCGTGAGGAACTGCCGACCGAGGAACAAGAGGCAAGAACAATCAAAAGAAAGATGTTACAGTATGCTGTCAGAAACGGACTGTTGTATAAGAGAGACTACACAGAACTGTGTCTTAGATGCGCAGGTCCAGAGCTGGTAGAACTAATTCTCAGGGAAATTCATGAGGGAAGTTGCGGCACTCACCAGGGAGCAATGAAAATGGCGTTGCGGGAAGTAAGGGCATGACACTATTGGCCAATAATGAGGGAAGATTTTGAAAAGATGGCCATAGAATGTTGCAGGTGTCAGGAACACGCAAAGATGCAGAGGCTTCCGGCAGAGCGAATGACCAGCATAAGGTCACCCCGGCCCTTTACAAAATGGGGGATTGACATTGAAAGACCATTCTCAGAGGCTGTTAGAAGAAAGAGATTCCTACATATGGCAATTGATTACTTCACGAAATGGGTGAAGGCGGAGGCCGTATCAAGCATAACAGGAAGAAGAATCAAAACTTTTGCTTGGAGGAGAATTGTGTACAGGTCTGGCATTCTGTGAGTGATCGTAAGCGACAATGGAAAACAATTCTCTCATGAACCTTTCAAGTCGTGGTGCAAAGAATTGAACATAAGGCAGCAGTTCACCTCCGTAGCTCACCCGCAGGTAAAAAGGCAAACGAAGGTGACAAACAAGATGATTGATCAAGGGCTGAAAAGGAGGTCGGGACAAGCCAAAGAAGAGTGGGAAGTAGAATTAATGGGTGTACTGTGGGCATACAGAACTACGCCAAGAACCGCTACATGAGAATCGTCATACAGGCTGTGTTTTGGGACGGAGGCGATAATTCCCCCAGAAGTAACAGCGGCCAAAAGGAGAGTAGCAGAATCAATGAGCCAGGAAGAAAATGAAGAAGCTGCCAGGAATAATTTGGAGGCCTTGGATGAACTCAGGGAGAAGAAAACACTGAAGGAAGCAGCGTACAAGTCCTGGATGGAACAACATTACAACATAAGGGTGCGGGAATGGTCCTTCAAAGTGGGGGACCTAGCATTGAGGAAGAATGAATAAAGTAGAGCCCAGGGTCAGAAGAAGCTGGATACAGTATAGGAAGGCCCATATAAGGTGACAGAGGTACTTGGAAAAAAAGTATACAAAATGGAGACGATAGATGGAAAACCAATTACCAGGACTTGGAATATAGCTAACCTAAGAAGGTACTATGCTCAAAGTGATTGTAAATTTATGTACTCACAATAACTGCTTTTTGGATGTTTAATATAATGGGTAAGCGAGACGGGGTTCTTGAAAGGATCAAATTTATTAAAATCTCGTGAAAGGAAGATGATCCTAAAGAAACATCGATCCACGTTCCCGTCCTCTTTTGTACAATGCTAGTGATGAGTGTAGGATAAAAAGGATGATGAATCTCTGGCTGCATCCAGCGCCGAAGAAAGGCTTGATTCAGGCTAAAGTTGTCGCCCTGGCACAAACTGCCAGCTTATAGTGCAGGCTGAATCTTAAAGGGGCTAAGGAAGATGAATCTCTGGTCACACCAAACCTTGTAGAAAGGCCTAATTCAGGCTAAAGTTGTCGCGCTGGCGCAAAATGCCAGCGCAAAGTGGAGACCGAATCTCAAAAGAGCTAAGGACGATAGATCTCCGGCAGTACCCAATGCCTAAGAAAGGCTTGATTTAGGCTAAAGTTATCGCGCTGGTGCAAACTGCCAGCGCAAGGTGAAGGCCCAATCTCAAAGGAGCTAAGGACGATGATTCTCCGGCCGCACCCAGCGCCGAGGAAAGGCCCGATTTAGGCTAAAGTTGTCGCACTGGTGTAAAATTTTAGCGCAAAGTGCAGGCCGAATCTCAACTGGGCTAAGGACGATGAATCTTAGGTGGCACCCAGTGCCAGAGAAAGGCTCGATTTAGGCTAAAGTTGTTGCGTTGTTGCAAACTGCCAGCGCAAGGTGCAGGCTGAATCTCAAAGGGGCTTAAGATGATGAATCTCTGGTCGCACCCAACCCCGTAGAAAGGCCCAATTCAGGCTAAAGTTGTCTCGCTGATACAAACTACCAGCGTAAAGTGAAGATCGAATCTCAAAAGGGCTAAGGACAATGAATCTCCGACCATACCAAGTGCCGGTGAAAGGCCTGATTCATGTAGCTTGAGCGAGTCACTGATCCCGCTCGAAGAATGCGCATTAGCCTCAGGGGGGATGCTGTCGGGGTCAAACTATCCAGCTCGATAATGACATTCCTAGGTGCACCTGGGAGAAGTACTCATTGAAGCTGTATTCCCGAAAAGGAATAAAGGAATTACCAAGGCCAGCCCCCAGTTGATCTTCATCCTCCGTGAGGGAGTAGAGGTCGATGGTTCTCATCAGCGCGCCGCTCAACAGCTCGGATGTCTTATTGATCTGCACCACGCGGGAAAAAGGCTCAAGAAACCCCAAGTTAGAATGCTTTTAGGTTGGCAGTCTTGGCCTCAGCACGGGTGGGAGGTCGTCGTCGTACCTCTCAAAAATACAATTTATAAGCCCTAAATGCTTACTAAAAACAATTAAGTAGATAGTAGCAAGTCAGGGTCGTCCACAAAAAAGAGGGATTTTCCTAAGGGTTCATGCATTTAGTGGAGGATATAAGCCTAGATAAAGATAACTAGATATATATATATATATATAAGCATGTAAAAAGGGGGTTTTTGGTTGGTTTTTCCTATGTTATGAATTTAAAGACATGGCAACTAGCAAAGTCAAGTAACTATGCTAATCATGCATCAAACTACTAAAAGATGGTAAAATCTACAATTGACAAAGCCTTGGGGGAAAATTGATTTCCACTTCCAAACCATTTATAGACCCTAGACTCATTCACTCATTCATTCACATTAATTGTATATGGGGAATGTTATCACTCCTTTTCAAAGATCAAAATTCATTTCTTCTTAGTTAGTAATTTGCAAAGACGTTCAACGACCATTTGCAAACCTCATTGATAAGCATTTTAGACAAACAACACCTAAAAGTATTTCATCGATGACATTATATAATAAGAACCATATATTTGATAACAACTACAAGCATTAAACCAAATGCCTAGCCATTTAACCAAACAAGGCATTTATTAGACTAAACCTAGAACAAACAACATTCAAGATTCAATCTTTCATTGCTACCTTAGGATAAATATTATAACAAACAACATTAACATACTCATCTAGCAAGATTAACATCATTTACCCACAAGAAGTTCTAATTCGATTTTCATGCCAAAGGTGAGAAGAAATTGTACACTTTCCTAACACTTCTAGCACTTAATCATAGAAACATTTCATACTCTCAAACAATTCATTCCATAAATGAAGTAAACAACAACATAAATGGCACAATAAATACTTCACAATGAATGCTCATGAAAGAGTAAAATAGAGTCTTACTACAAGGGTTTGGAAGCTTCAATCAATTGCTCCCAATTGATAAGTTTAGCTAACAATCATACTAACATTAATAGAAAAATTCATACATAAACAAAGAGAGAAAAGATGATGAGAAAAGAAGAACTAGGGTTTTTGGAAGATGATTTTCGGCCAAGAGAAAAGTTTTGAATGAAGATAAGATAAGGGATATTTATAGTACAATTTGTGATAAGAAGAAAAGTAAAAAAGGAAGCAGGGTGCGCGGGCGCGTGCGAGGGCTGGAGTGTTGGGCCGCGAGCAGGAGGCACCATCGTGCGGGAGCGCGGGCGGCACGGAAGCGCGGGTGCTCGAGCATGCGGAAACATGAGCTACCCACACATTTATTTTCCGAGGCTGTTCTCCTTCAGTGTGTTAGGGCACGTGGGCGTTCGGTTGAGCGCCCGAGATGCTCACCTGGTCTTCTTCACCCGGCCATTCGGCCAGCCGGTCTTCGCATCGGTCGGCTGGCCTTCCTTCTTCAAATCTGGACTTTTCTTCTACCAAATTGTATTGGCCTTCACTTCTAAACCCTTATTTCCATGCGAACATTCATTCTTAAATCTTCCATCATGAACATGATCATAAGATACCTTCCTTAAACACCTTAAACTAGAGACTTAGGATATAACTCCTAAATCATCATCCTAACTTTCTTACCAACAAAGCATCCATTATTCTTACATAAAACATTATAGTTTATTAAAAATATGAGTTTCAAATGTGCTAAAAATAGATGAGCACATCACTCATAAGGATACAATTCCACTAGATTCAAAGTAGGTCAAGAAAAGAAAGATTTAGATATGAATTTTTTTGAAAACGGTCATCCAATCCCAAACCTATCTAAATCTAGAAATCTTCCAACAAAATGATGAAAAAAGAGATGCTAAATGTTTTGGACAATACATGCATTTGGCGTCTCATCAATCTACTCTATAGTGGTTAGTAGTGAGTATGGGAACAACAATGCAAATTTCTATCTTTGATCACTTAGCAATCCTCGGGTAATTCTTCCACAAGAATAAGACCCCGCAGGATGCGAGTCAGTGCCCTATGAACTCTGATCCTTTCTTGAATACTTTCTCATTTTGCGTTCCTCTCCTTCCAACTTCTTCAATCTTCTACTAGTATATCTAATGGCCTTCATTCTACTATCAACCTTGCAATGAGCCTTATATCTAATACCATCCTTCCGAAGACATTCTCCAATTTTTATCTTCATCTAAGCTCACAAAATCATGTAGACAACCCCATGGAGGAAAAATCCTATCAAGTCACAAATGTCTCACGAAATATAAGATTTAATGAAATTAGTAAACAGAGTGGTTGTAACCCTTTATCATGCAAAACACTCATAAACCTAACCGGTATACAGCTTCCCAAACCAATTTAAGTTAATTCTAAAGGTAACGCCTCAGGATAGTAAACTGAGGTTTTGAACACAAAAGAGCATCTTGCATAACGAAAAGAGCACTTCACCTCAAGAGGAAAGATAATCAACGCCATAACTATCTTAGCAAGACCACAATTAAGAGATAATAGGAATGATGTAGACCACAATCAACCATGACGACACTACTCATCGACTATAAAGAGAAATCGAGAACAATAAGAAATATGATTTCGTTTTCTCTAATAGATTCCTTACATCAAAATCAAAGCTGACTTTAGCGTCGGAGCATAAACCTGGGAACTTCTCGGGATCTTGTTTGCAGGAACACTGGATGATCAAGCCAACCAGTGCCGATTTTGAAGATTATGGAGACCCAAAAGGAATCCCCCGCATCAGTGGTGTCATCTGTGAGGATGATTTTTTTCTTTCAAGGCCTCCATATTACCGGAGAAAGGTCAGGATCTTCCATTCAAGATAATTGTTACTTGATGCAACTGGGAAAGTCAATCACTGTTAGTAATGAAAAAATATATAATGGTGCAACGAACACATGAACTGGAGAGGAAATGAAGATAGAAAATATGAAAGGTATCCTCCGTATATAAATATGTGTTATCCCAACTCAACCCCCAATGACAAGGTACACCCCAACACACTTAACCTGATGCATATGGTAGCATTGATAAAACAAGAGGTAGTATGTTCACTACTCCCCCTGCCTTACATTTGAAGGACATAGCTACGATAACAAAGTATTCATAGAAATTGGGCCTATCATAAAAAAATAATAGTACGAAAAGTACTGAGTAAAAGTACAACAACAAAAAACTAAAACAAAGGTTTCTTCCAAAGCAGCCAATAAAATTTCGAGTAATTTTGTGCTCGGAAGACCCAAGAAATACATAAAAATAATAGATCACAACAAGAAAAAACTTTTCTTGATCTATGGGAGGTCGTCGCCGTACCTCTCAAAGATACTATTTTTAAGCCCAATTTTCTCACTAAATACAACTAAGTAGATA
>JAULKM010010605.1:0-14811 GCA_032355605.1 Rubia tinctorum
AAGGATATGTACAAAACCAATCAGAAAGGGTATTCCTTTCTTAACCTGATTCTAATTTATCTAATATTCTAATACATGGTAAAACCCACGTGTACTAATTTGAAAAAGGATCTCATTTAGGGAGGGTTGGTCATGACTTTGATAAATAAATGTGGTGTCTCCCCCATTGACAAGCCCCTTCACCTTGAATTCTATGATGGGATTTAGTTCAGCTGTTCACCCACACCAATCACTGTTCTCGAGCTGATGTTATTAACGAGGAGCCTGGGAAAGTAGAGGCAATGGCGGCCATTTGAGCTGCATTAGCGGCGGTGCCAGTCTGGGGATGGCTGGCGGCAGGTTGCTGCTGTTGTTTCCCCTATTCACATCCTTCGTTATATCTATCCAGAAAAACTTGGATCTTAATGCAAGTATTAATATCACGTCTTTTACGCCCATGGTGGCAGCACAACAAGTTCTTACGATCCACTTGAATTTGGGAAGCATTGACACTCGTTCGTGCTTGAGCAGCAAATGCCATTGAGTGGATCTAAGAATCACGAGATCGTATCATGGTCTTGTGACGCTCATCCTGAACTGTGAAGGCATAAACACTACTAAGAGCTGACAACGGTTCTTGAGATATGATGTTTGAGCGAAGAGTGTTCTAACCATCATCCAATCCAATGGTAAAGTGATGGACGATCCCATTTTCACAATCACTGACATCATTAGCACTCCAAATGTAGCATTGACATGTATAGGTCTTTCAAACGCATGGATGAGGTGAAACATGAGTGCTCAACTCATCCCATAATGTCCGGCATCTTCTATAATAAGTAGCAATGTGTTATCCGCTCTGGTTGGCACTTCGCAAGATCCAAATAAATCTGCACAAGTCTGGGACCATTCCCAATTGAAAAACACTGAGAGACCATCTCACATCCCCTTAGTTGTCTAACTATAGGAGATGGATGACCATAGAGATGACTCAATGGTCTAGAGAACCCATCCAATAAGTATTAAGTTAATAATGATCCAAGTTAAATAATCTGGAGAATCAACATCTGGACAATTGCTAGTTCCATATAAGAACCCTATCTTTCACCTTCCAAGAAAAGCGTTGCGAATAGCTAAATTCCATTCGCTTTCACCTTTCAGAATCTTCGGAGAAATCTACAGTGTAGGGTGATCCGAAGCATAAAAAATGGAGAGGTAGGCAGCGACACTGGTTCGTTGGCAGTGGCAACGAGTTTCAAGGCAGCAATGGTCTCGGCCCAAAGTCGATCAGCGGCGGCAAGATTGGCTTTGAAGTGAGCGGCGACGACATCACCGGCTTCCTTAGCGGAAACTTCCTGTGTGTTAGTGGGTTCGGTCGCTGAATCAGTGTCGGCCGACTTTCAGGGTAAGGATATGATTCGTTGATCAAAGCAGAAATTTCACTGTCAGCCATTGGTCGACAGAAACATAAGCAGATATGGTTTGGGTTTTTAGAATTTTAATGGGTTTCAGGATTTATCTCTGGTACCATATAAACTAAACTATAATCGGTTGATTGTAAAGACTCTTATATATCGGGCAAAGTACAAGAGACCAAAGTTCGAAAGAAACAAGATTCTATGCTACAATCATATTACCATTAGAGTTTTAATCTAATCCTAAGTCTAACGGGAAAAAGAATATTGAAGAATTTAATTAAATCTAGTTACAATGTTCACAAATTATTCTTAACATCCTCAATATTAATTCTTGTATATTTATAAAATGAGTTTGTTTGTATATACTTATGTTATTGGATTACAGGAATCTTGAAGGCATAATGGTTAAACAATTTATCGGTTATGATCACTGTTATCCGATTATTCCAGTATGAGGATATTGAATTGACAAAATCTGCAACTCCTACTCCATCTTTATACACAGACGGAAACTGTTTATCGTATACCCATCTTTAGCACCTCTGGAAAATTCACTTTGTTGACCATTTGAAGACTCCGAAGATGGAAAAATCCATTTTAATGTTCATGACTCTAGTTCTTTTTGTTTCTTGTAAGTCCATCTCTGTTTCGTATTAAAGTAAAAATAATACATTCGCATCTTAATTTGAACTCGGGGGAGTTAGCCATTTTTTTCTTTAAAAAAAAAAAATCTATGTGTGGTGAATATTTTTTTGAAATTGTTTTGCAAGTAGTGTTACATCTCTGTTTTATTTAATAATTTTTGAAATTGTTTTTGTAAATGGTAGATGAGAAGGATATATATGTGAAAGACTGAAAGCTTACAAGTTACAACCACAGAGGTTGCCATGTGCCAGCGGCATTTTTTATCGGACCTTGCATCACGCATAAAAATTGCAGGAAGGCATGCCTCGATCAACGTTGCAGTGACGGCAAATGTACTCATTTTTTGGGTAAATGCAAATGTTGTCCTCCGTGTTTTGAGAATAAATAAATCCTAAAATGTTACCGAATAAATAGTCGAATTTTAATTTATGAAGTATAATGAACATTTGAAACATTTAGTTGTTTAATATCAGAACTGTTACAGACTTACAGTGAAGTACCATCATATTCTATGAATTTGGATGGGCGAGAATGCCTTTTACACACAGGCAATCAATTTTCTCACTCGAATTTCTGATCCGACTCGATCGAATTCAACCGTAACTTTATCCTGGCCCAAGAAATATTGATCCGAACTTAAATTCGACATGATCTAAATCAACCCGAACCTAATTTCTGACTTGAAAATCTGGGTCCGACCCCGACCCAAACTCATCTTGAAACCCGATCCTAACCTATAATCTAGACCAGAATGTGACACGACCGAATCAATCCGAAATATTATTCTAACCCAAACATGATTCAGTCGGAATACGTTTCAACTTGAACCCGATTCAACCTGACACATAATCAACTTGTAACATATTCAACCTAAGAAATAACATACACAACTCAATTCATAATCAACTAGGAAAATAACTGATATAATCAATCTAATTTGACCCTATGTGCTTTAATCCATTTAGTTCAAAATTTTTGATATAACTCAGTGAAAATATTATTTATATAATCTTAGTAATTAGGTATACATTAGAGTTATCTTACACTAGTATGTCTAAATTATTTACTAAAATCAATTTTTGAACTATTTTTTCTACATAAAAATATATTAAATAATAGTTATTAATAATGTTGATAATTACTAATTGAAATAAAAATATTATCATATATTTTTCCATTTTCCGATGGTTGTTAGTGGTCAAAGGACTAATATTAAAGAGTCCATCTATTAAAAGACGATTTTTTCATAAGTCATGGAAATACCAAGGTTTAAAGTGTAAATTAGAAGAAATGAAGATAAAATTTTTGAGTTGTATGAACCGGGTTATAAAATTTATGACTACTACACATTGCATAATAAAACTTTATTATTGCAACAAAAACCTTTTATCTTTTATTATTATAATTGAACCCCGTCTTTCCATAAGTTTATGGAAAGACCGTCTTTCCCAAGACTTTGTCTTTGACCCTGAAAAAATTGTTTCAATAATTTTTATGGTCAAATTATAATTATGTATACATAATGATACATTTAAACATTTTTTCAATTATAGGAATTTCAATGCAATAAAAAAATAAATATCAAATTACTTTATTAATTATATCAATTATAAAATAAGTTCGTCTAATAATTGATCGGTGTAAAACATGACTTTGTAAAATTATGATTATTACAAAATATAAGTTTAAATATTGCAAAACCTTTTCAAACTTTAGTTAATCAATAATATTCCTTTCGGGCCCTCCACACGGCCTTCCTTTAAAATAAATCAACATCACGGCCTTCCTTCCTTCATTATGTATTTATTAAGAAAGATTTTTTTGGGCTTATGTTTCATTAATTACTCGAGCCTATAGTCATCTATATTATAGATGACACAGTTTTTTTTTCTAAAAACCGGGTTGGAAATTTTGGGCCCTTCATTAAAACGTTTTGAAATTTTGGGCCCTTCTAAGCCTTAGGTCCAGTGCGGTCGCACAGTCCACACTGGTTTCGGGCCGGCCCTGGAAACAACATGCTCAAATATTCTTTCTTGGATAAAGAGACCAAGATTCATTGGAGCCTTGGTGCCAATACAGTATAACAATTAAGCCATATCTCGGGTTAAAGTAGTGGTGTTAGAGGAAGGGATCCAACTGTTAATGGAAATTTGGAATAAGCAGAAGTACATGGTATTGAGACTTGAAGCAGCCGTATTTCCTTGAGTTGGCCACTCAATCTGATATCTTCCTATGATTTCTGACAAGATCTTATCATAGCTGAATGAGAAATCCTCAGGGTTGACAGTCTCAAATTTTGGAGTGGCTAGTTTGAGCACCTTATTAATATTTTCCCTAGAGAATCTGACCACCTTGCCCGGGACATAAACCCAGGTGTACCAAAATGAGTCAGAATTTAGGTTTCTTTCCATCAGATTTGATTAAAATTCCTGCACCAAATCCTGATTGTACTTCTTGTACACTGAGGTAACTGTTGTGAACCCAAGATAATCCAAAAAATCAGTAAACCCACAGCTCTTGTAAGAAGTCAAGTCAACATATCTTTCTTCCATAATCTTCTTCTGGCAAATTGTTTTGCAGGTTTCCAGATAGACTTCATCGAAAAAAAATCAAAATTTAATGCCTCCTCAGCAGAAGGAGCAGGTCTCAAGCTCTTACCAGTTTCAGTTTTTCAGTTTTTCTTTTTCTGTTCAGGCTGTGGGGACTCAAATACATGTGCCTCCCTCCTGGATTTTCTCGGAAGAGTTTGAACAAACTCATCCAGCACTTCATCACTGGAGTAGACAAGGTTTTGTACATTCTACTCCTGTGTTGGAACATCAGTTTCAACTTCAACTTCCTCCAACCCAATAATTTCCATCTCCTCATTATTCTGCTGGCTTGATGTTGGAACATCATCCTGGCTAGGCTCAGCTACTTCAGCCTCATCTTCCACAAACTCATGCTGATCTGATGTTGGAACATCATCAGAATTCAGCTCTTCTGCCAGAATTTCATCTCCCCCTGTCTCCATCTCAGGGGTCTCACCTTCCACATCCTCACCATTCTTAGTAACCTGATTCCCTTCCACTTACTCATCAACCATCTCATTTACCTCATTTTCAGCTGGTGTTGGAGCATTAAAGGTTTCACCGCCTATGTTATGGTTCTCATCATGAACTGATGTTTGAACACCAGTTGTACCATCAATCTCTGTCTCATCAGCGTCCATACCTGCAACATCTTCTTCATATGACTCAATCTCAATAACAAGTGGTTCATTCCTAAATCTCTCCAAGTTCTCAGCAATAGCAGGATTGTAAACTTGTATAGCTTTGTATGAAGATGAACTTAACACACTACATTCTTCGGACCAATGATTCACTCTCCTCAATCTCAGTTTTCTCAGCCCAGAGGCCCTGGTATACACACACATAACCTTGTTCCATTCATACCTTATGCATGCTAATTCAGTAAGTCTGGGTTCCATTCCTCCATGTACCTGATATTTTCTATAATCACCTTTAACAAATGAATTAAATCATATCCATTTATTTTCCCGTACAAAGACTTATAAGCCCTCAAGTCTACCTTTTAATTATGCTTCAAATAATATTCAATGCAATCATCAAAGGATTTGAATGATTGGTCATTAAAGGTAAAAAACTTCCCCGTGAAGGATTTGAGTTTTGGTATTGGAGCACTTTTTGGGCTCCTGAAGAAACCACTTCTACCCTTGGTTCTTGAAGTCTTTCCCAAGGTTCTAGCATTGAGCTCTCAGAAAAGTTGATCTTCTTGTCATCATCTCCAAACAAATTCTTGAAGTCTCGACCTTTCTCCACGATGAGTGTTGAGGAAAGAAAAATTGATAATGCTACAAGCAATATTCCGAGAATTAGAGACACTTTCTACCTCTCTGTCGTGGGGTTTTAGCACAAAAAATCCAGCCACAACACCACGAAATAAAAAAAAATGGCAAGAAAATTGGAAGGGAGAGAGGTTGCATGAATAAGGAATGAAAAAGGAAGATGGAAAGACAAAAAATTGAAAATATTTCCTTTCCTTTCACCGATAACCGTATTAGCTTTTTTTCCAATGCCATAATTACTTCCAACTGTCAAAATCCATCAAGCCATTCTCTCTCTCTCTCTCCTTAGATTGAACTTCCATATTCCAACATGCACTACTTTCATATTTTTGTACATTTTCTTTTTCCATTTTTGTGTGTTTTTCTTATTTTCTATGAAGTACCACAAATATGACATGCACCTAAGTGTTGCATGAGGTGCTCAATGGTGGCAGTTACCAGTGACTTGGTAAAATTATCAGCAAATTGTTCCGATGTTGGAACATAAGCCACCATGAATTCTTTCCTTTCCACAAGATCTAGAATAAAATGGTGTCTTATACCACTGTTCTTAGTTCGAAAATTCTGGACTGGATTCTTAGAGATATCAATAGCATTTTTGTTGTCACATAAAATCTTCAGAGACTCTTGATGAATTTCATAATCTTTCACCATTTTTTTCATCCATAATATTTGTGCACAACAATTTCCAGCAGCAAGATATTCAGCTTCGGCATATGACAAATAAATAAAATTTTGTTTGTTACTATACCAAGAAACCAAATTCGTACCAATAAAGAAACACTCACTTGTAGTGCTTTTGCGATCATCTGCATTGCTAGCCCAATCAGAATCACTATAACCAATATGAAATGAGTCTTGATTCTTAGAATATTAGATTCCATATTCATAAGTCCCACTCTCATATTGAATAATTCTTTTAACTGCAGTTAGGTGTGATTCCTTCGGATTAGCCTGAAATCTCGGACATACCCCTACACTGAAACATATGCCTGGTTGACTAGTTGTAAAATACAGTAAATTCCCAATCATACTTCTGTAATTTTTCTGATCAACTGCAATACATTTATCATCCTTCTCCAATTTATCTATAAACCCCATTGGAGTTCGAACTGAACGAGAATCTCTTAAACCAAACTGTTTCACTAAATTCATAGCATACTTACTTTGATTGATGAACAAACCATTATTTTCTTGCTTCACCTGTAGTCCTAGAAAATAGGTGAGCTTGCCAACCATGCTCATCTCAAATTCATCCTCCTTTAGAGTGAAAAAATCATGTACCATAGACGGTGAGGTAAAGCTAAAAACAATGTCATCAACATAAAATTTAAGCAATCAAAATTTTTGATGGACTATCCAACACAAATAAAGTGCGATCTACTCCCCCTCAGCGATAACCTTTCTTAATAAGAAAATTAGTCAGTCACTCTACCATGCTCTGGGTGCCTATTTCAAACCATATAGTGCCTTTTTAAGTCTATACACGTGATATGGATAGTGAGGATCTCCAAATTCTTTTGGTATCTCTACACAGACTTCTTCATTCACCACGTCATTTTAAAAAGAACTTTTGACGTCTATCTGGTCCAATGTAAAGTCCATAGTGCAAGAAATAGCAAGTAAAATCTGAATAGATTCTAACCTGGAAACTGGTGTGAATGTTTCATCAAAATCAACTCCTTCTACTTGGTGTATCCTTGAGCAACCAGTTTTACTTTTTTTTTTGAGTAATCTGACCATCAGCATCAGATGTGTTCTTGAAGATCCAGTTGGTGCCAATAGCATTTACACCTCTCGGACGAAGAGTGAGATACCATACATCATTGCGTTCAAAATTTTCAAGTTCCTCTTGCATAGCCGCAATCCAGTACTCATCATGCTTATAATTCTTTTGTTCAATGAGAGAGATGAAACAACGTAATCCTACAAGTTCCCTATATTTTACCCGTGGTAGTGTACGAGTTCTCTTAGTGCTAGGTTCAGGATCAACCAGTGTTGGAACATGTGGTGGATAACAGGGAATAGATGTTCCAACATCGAAGTCTTCAGGATCAGCAGGACTCTCTGAAGGTTTTGGTGTTCCAACATCGACTTCTTAATCAGTCGGAGTGTTTTGTGTTGGAACATGAACTGGGACTGATTCATTTTATCCTTTTCCTGATACCTTCTTGTCACCAGAATCATCAACAATCACATTAATAGGCTCCTTACAGATATTTGTGCGGATATTGTACACTCTGTGAGCACGGTTATTAACAGAATATCCCAAAAAACTGTCATCACTGTAGCTATCAAACTTTGCCAACTGCTTTCTATCTTGAGAATGTTACACTTGCTTCTAAAGACATGATAGTATGAGACATTAGGTTTCCTACCTTTCCAGATTTCATAGTATGTCTTACTTGTGAATGGATGAAGGTACACCCTGTTTATCGTATAACACGATGTGTTGATCGCTTATGCCCACCATTTCTTGCGAATACCTTTTTCTTCCAACATTACCCGAGCCATCTCCTGTAGAGTCCTATTTTTCCTCTCAACAATACCATTCTGTTGAGGTGTGATTGGTGCAAAATGTTGAGCTCATAAAAAAAGTCACTAAACTGAGAATTTTCAAATTCCCTGCCATGCTCACTGCGAATCCTAACAATCTTTCCAACCGAACTCCCCTATTGTGTCTGTAATTTGATCATCAAACTTCTGAAAACATCCACCGTATAATATTTTTCTTTAAGGAATTTCACTCAAGTGAATCTGGAAAAATCATCAACACATACAAAAATATACTTCTTGCCAGTTATACTAGGTGTACTGACCGCACCCATCAAATCCATGTGTAATAGTTCAATATTTCTTACTGTAGTAATATACTGAACGGATGAATAAGGTGATCAATTTTTTTTACTTTGTTGACATGGTCCACATACAATTTCCTTTTTGTTTGTGAGGGTAGGCATACCTCGAACTGCTTTAGAATTAGCAACCTTTACCAATGTCTTATAGTTAATGTGTCCTAACTTCCTATGCCACATTGTTCCTTCATCTTCTTTAGAGTTTAGACACCTGATCTTTTGTTCTAACATATAGTAATTGTCTGATGATCAAATTCCTAAGAGTACCTTGTTCTCACCATGTTTAACAATGCATTTATCTTTGTGAAATTCCGCAGCCATATTATCATCACACAACTGACTGATGCTCAGTCGATTATCTTTCAAATCCTACAAGCAAAATACTTGTGAAATTGGAAATCCCTCAATTTGTAGTTCTCCTTTGCCAACAACTCAACTCTACTTTCTATCACCAAAAGTAACAACGCTACCATCATATAGTTTAATCTTTGTTAAAATACGCCTGTGTTCCAGTCATATGTCGAGAGCATCCACTATCAAATCACCACGTGTCTCTAGAGTGTGCAATAAGAGATGTGTGAGCAACAAGTCAAACAGTAGTATACTTAGGAATCCATACCATCCTGACCAATCTTGATCGTCGATCCTCATCCATGTTAGAACATCATGACAGTTGACGTTCATTCATGATGTCTCTGATAAGTCTGAGACATTGCTCCCTGTACGTGACCTTGATAAGAGAAGTAATGGCACAAAATTGGTTTGCGTCATCGTGTATTCATTACTTTCTTCTTCAAAACCTGTAACTTTGCTTTGAAATCTACAGTACTGCTCTCAGCTTTGTCATACCCAACTCCTTGTCAGTCTCTAAAGTTATTTCTCATAGTCAAAATATCATCTAGTTTCACCTTTCCAGTGTTCAACTTGATGATTGGTGCTTCATCAATCTCAACCCTTTCAGTAGTCAACTTTAATTTCTGCTTCAGTTGTTCAATCTCATTGTCTAGCCTTTCAACTAGATCCATCAATTATGACTTTCTTTCAACAAGTTGGCTTTTTTGCTTCACTACCTTGATTTCTTGAGAACTGCTGATTGGCTTGTTCAAAACGCGATAATCTATTATTTCCAAAATTTTGTGCCCATGGTCTATTTCCACCTCTACCAGTTTTCTATTGCGATCTCTTATTCACTACTTTCTTCAGCATTCTTGAGAAAATTTTAGGGATAAGTGCGAGTTCTTCAATACCATCATCACTTTCATAATCATGGTCCGTCTTTGATGAAGAAACCTTGAAAGCCAAATCTTTCGGCACTTTCTTCGTAGGTGGTTTAAGAGTCGTCTCATGTGTATCCAAGGATCCCATCAGTTCGTCTAGTGTGATAGTGAACACATCTCTTTCTTCTTCAATGACAACAACTTTCATTGAAAATATTTGAGGCAGAGATCTAAGGGTCTTCTTCAAAAGTTTTGCTTCCCTATAAGTTTTATAAGTTGATACGCCATGTTTGAACTATCTCTCAGCTTTCCATTAAATACAACGACTGTCTCATCTTCCTCCATCTTTAATTCTTCAAATTTTGTGGCCAACATTTGAAGTTTGGATTCACGAACTCGGCTTATTCCTTCATGAACTGTTTGCGAAATATCCCAAGCTTTCATTGCCTAATAACAAGTGGAGATGAGTTTGAACTGGCTTTCATCCACTGTTATAAAAATAGCATTCAAAGCTTTAGAGTTTTCCATTGAAGCCTTCAGCTCAGCTGCACTCCACATTGACTTGTCTTTGAGTTTCTGCTTCTTAGTACTTGATTCTCCCTTATTTTCTTTTGAGCTAGTTTCAACATCCTCAGTTGGGTGACTCCATTCTGTTTCCACAAAGTGTCATGTTAGTTCATCCAGTGAGTTGATGAAAACTCTCATGCGCACCTTCCAATATTTGTAGTTTGTTCTCTCCAGTAGCAGTTCCTAGGACACTGAAGATTCTTCTTTGTTCGCCATGGTAAAACCGAATCACACTTTCCTTGACACAACAAAGGTAAAAGTAAGTGACTTATCTCTAATACTAAATGAAAAATTTATTTTACCTAAATTTATTAATTATCACAACTATGTTCTAACATCATTAATCTAACCAAGTATGTAAAAATGTAAAACAAGAATACACAAACTTGGTTTTGCAGTTTGGTAAAATTCACCTACATCTGCGGGGCCTGGCCCAGTTCAGAATAATCCACAAATCAGATAGATAGAATACAATACACACCATACAACTATAGTTATCTTTTCTAAATACAAAGTGTGGATTTAGCAAGCTCCCCTTGCTACCGATCCGCTTTGATCAGACTCCCTCTGACCTCGATACTCGTCGATGCTGGATCTCCTCTTCCCGAGGAAATAAGGTATACGATTATGAACTTTGATCAAAAGGTTTCGATCATGTTGGAACACAGATTCAAAGCTCTCGACTACTCTCAATATCTGAAAATATGGATACAAATTCTCTCCAATTAAATCCGTAAGTAGCTCAGCCAGAATATCCACATATATAAAGTTGTTGCAACGTCTCTAGTTTCTTCTGCGAACGGAATTCTATCTCCAAAAAATATTCTGATAACAATCAAATCACTTGCAGATAGTAATTTTCTAATCTAATCTCTTGAAGTAAGGAACTAGAACATTTCATCCATATCTTAGCCATAGCCGAAACCCCCATATCAATTCCAATTCTATAAATCTAATTTATTCCCATAAATATAGGAATTGATATATTCTCCAGTAAAATACAACATTGACGAAATATTTCTTCTCGGATTTTCCAACGCATACCTTATTCCACAAAGAATTCCTTTTAGGCCATGTTCAATGGTAGAGACCGTCAGTGGTCTCTTACCAATTAAATATATTATTTTTCTCAATCTCTCTCTTCCAAGAGACTATTTAAGAGACCATCCTTTTTTCCCTTCACAATGGTAAGAGACCACCCTCTACTATTCATGAACCCCACTTAATTTTCTTTATCCTACTCACTAATTTTTTTTACATTTAATGTAAATAAATTTGTCCACCCAAAATAAATTAAAAGTGAAATTTAATAATACAATTTCATTTTTTTAAGTGAAAATTTTAATTTTCCAGATTTAAAAACAAAATTACAGATTTTTAAAACATTTTATATATTTTAAAATAAATTTAACAGCTAGAAAAATTACAATTAATAAAATATTAATCTAGTCCAACCAATTATTATAATTTGAAATTTGAAATATTGATCCCACCAATTATTACAACTAAAAAACCAAAATATTGATCTAGTCTGATCAATTATTACTAAAAGAATACATTAATGGAAAGTGGACTGACAAGCATTAATGGAAAGTGAACTCTTGAGTGGTCTTTTAGCAAGAGATCAAAGGGTGGTTTTTTAATAAGAGACCGCTCTAGAGAGCACCATTGTGGGCATTTTCGGTCTCTAAAGCGATCTCTTAAAATTAAGAGACCACCAATGTATTTGGCCTTATGATGTTTCAACATAAACTATTCCATATTTGCATATTTTTCACAAATTGCAAATCTAACAAACTTGGACTTTACAAAGATAAATGACTGTTTTCCAATAGCTTGTAGAATTTGTTCTGAACTTCGTTCCACGCTTCGATGTCGTTAGCGTTGTTGCATTTACTCTTTGATTGATGAATTTGAGCCCCTGGAGCACTTTCCACGTATAGATTCCGTTAGCATTGTTGCATTTGCTCTTCCAGTTGAGCGCACTGCTTGTGCATTGCACGAGCCGCTTATGCCGACTCCAAGCCGACATCGGAGCGTGGCAGAGCCGTAGCAAGGTTTTGCTCGATGCATGGTCGTGGCTTTAGAAGAACTGTTGTAGCTCTACCTTGAGATCCTGAGAGAAGTGCCAGAGTCGATTTGATGAGCTCTGCCTCATCGTCGGCGACCGTGAAGTGCTCGCCGACGTCTCCACTTCGATCCCCAGCCCCACCGCCGTGAGCAGAGTTACGTCATTACTATCAATTTTGCTCCCGGACACCGCCACTGGCTCCACGATCCGCACGATGATGGTGTCTCATCCTGTAGATCGAGCGTGGCCTCCACGAACTCCTGCCCGTCGTCACCGAGGACGACGTCGAGGCGGCATGCGACAACATGCTTACGGAATCCCCCTTGTCCTCTCATCTAAACCACTCCTAACTACAATTCCACCAGAGAGCAAAACACACCAGAGAGCAAATCTTGCAATTCACGAATCGAAAAAGTAAAGAGAGTGAAATTTAGTTGAAAAGACGTAAGGGTAAAATCTAATTTGGCCTTTTACAATAGGCCTATTATTTATTACATGAAAATGTTGAGTTTCTATTAATTAATAATGGTCTTTCACAACAATATTAAATTTCTTGTTGTAAATGTATACTCTTTACGACCATTATTTTGACCTTCGTAAGATTTTGGTTGTAAAAGGAAGGTATTTCTTGTAGTGTTTTTTCGTAATTGGCCTAATTATTAATTACATCAATTATTAAATTGCCCCGTTTAATGGTTAATCGGTCTAAAAGAAAGGTTTATGTATGAAGAATATAGAAATTGCAAATATTCTTTAAAAATTACAATTCTAAGAACGAAACCATGCCTACAAAAGTGATAATTAAGAAACTATTTTCACAAATGTTGGTGCATGATGAAAGTGAATCAGTCTAGACAATTATAACAAGTTCAGACCATCGAAATTAATCTTTTTAGATAATCGGAACTTGAAAACATTTGATTTTCTCCTTGTGGAAGAATGCTCACCCCTAAATACTTGTCAGGCAGACCTTCTCTGTGGATATTTAATGCATACTTAGCCTGATTTTTCCATGAAACTAAAGTATTTGGGCAGAATAAAAAGGATGACTTCTCAAAACTTATCCTCCGTCCCCAAAATTTTGCATGAGAATCTATACTCTGAGCTAAGAATCTCACACTGTGCTCACTGTTTTTAAGGAATATGAGAAAATCATATGCATACATGATATGGGATAATTTTTCCCATGCTCTTAAAATTTCCACATCAAGTTTGGCATGATTATTCTGAGTTCTGTCAAGAAGTGAAGAGAATGCTTGCAGGCACAAGATGAATAAATACGGGGAATGAGGACTCCCTTGCCTTATTCCCTTATTAGGAAAGAAAGGTGCAGAAACTTCACCATTCAGCATGATAGTGTTGTAATTTATACTGAAATAAAGCAATTTATTTTAAATCTTGTTTCAAGACTTGTGCATATTATATTGAATCTTGGAAATAAAATTGATGCATTCAGTTAATGGGGGAGTCGCGAACAACGTTCACTGTCCTTGAAACGAATTAGCCCCGTATGGGCGTCGTTCCCTAGGATAAAACCACCGAAGGTAACAACTTAAACTCGTAAGAGTTACCTCAGATTGACACTAGGCTCGCAAGCACTATCACCAGTCCGACAAAAGGACAAAATGGAATCGGGACAGAAAAGAGATGGGAAGAACTTGAGAGATAGAGAATGAGTTGTTTCAAGTAGTTTTTCTAGAGGTCTAGACCGTCCTCATTTATAGAGGTGGGAGAAAGGTGTTTGTCTAATTATTCTGATTGAATGGTAGTTGCAAAATGTTCAGCATTGATGCAAGATTTCTACATCGTAGGAATAAGACAGGAGGTGCAATACCCCCACAGTGATCGCGACGGATCTTTGCAGTTTAGTTGTCCCTTTGAACCGAGATCTTGGGATCTCCAGTCACATAGGTTGGGTGTCCACGTGCTTAACCCATCATTTAATGGACTTTAGTCCCATTCCTCTTGATGATGTTTCAACTAACCCTCGATTCAACCCTTTAGTCAAAGGATCGGCTATGTTGTCCTTCGACCTTACATAGTCAATTGTGATCACTCCAGTTGAGAAAAGTTGTCTAATGGAACTATGTCTCCGTCGAATGTGACGAGACTTCCCATTATACTGCACATTCTGAGCCTTTCCAATAGCTGATATACTATCACATTGTATACATATGGCTGACACGGGCTTCGGCCATCTAGGAATGTCCTC
>JAULKM010010616.1:0-14810 GCA_032355605.1 Rubia tinctorum
GGTGGGATTGGCTCATATGCTTTGCTTACCATGCTAATGGCAATGTTGCAGGTAGGTTAAGTCAAATATGAACATAAATAATGTTTATTTAGGGTGTTGTAATATACTTTAATCATTTCCCTCTTTTAAAAAGTGGTTGAGAAAATACGAGGATTTCCTCATCAACGTATGTCCTAAATTATTAGAGAACATTTTTTTCTTCTTCTTGTCATCTTTTGTAGTGGATTTTTATGTGTACAGAAGTGCTCTGTTTTTAGTTAGTTAAGTAATAAAGTTGTCAGCTTTTTCTAAGCTCACTGCTGCTTATGACTTCTTTTTATTGATACTATTCCTTCAGTAATTTGGTACACTTGGTCATGTTAAAATGGATAGGCCTTTCTTGTGTGACGTTATCGTAATTGAGTAGTAACTAAGATTTCAGATGTGCATATGTGAATCTGATTATCTTTTTTAGCAGAAGTTGACATTTTGGATCGCTGATATCTACTTTTCGGGTATTGATATAGCTCGATAGATTTGGATGTTACTTATACAATATAATTTAAACTTGTATATTGCCATTCCAGCAAGATAATGCAGAGAATTTTTTGACCTTTTCATTTCACGCTCGGAAGAAATCGTTTCTTTGTTGCGCTGACTCAAAGTTCAAACAGGTACGCTATTTCTTATCCGAGGATTAGTGTTGTTTTCGAAGTGATGATTCTGTGGCCAAAATTTACAGGTTTAGTTTTCAAGCGAGGAGACAATCGGAAAATAGCTGCGATCAATTTTGAAAATGTCCACGGTGCCGAGATGAATAGTGACCTAGACCCAGTACTCGATGACACATTTTCCATATGGTATGATAGGGTACATTTGAGCATTTATAAGGACCATAGATGTGTGAATCAGCCTTGTGATTTGATGTGTATATGCCACATGATTTAATTGCTAGTTTAAGGTAAAATTATGTTTAGTCGCACAAATAGTTATATTTGGAATAGTTATGTTTAGTCCCATAGATTATTAATTTTGTATCATACATTTAGTGGAAATGTTTTTTGATATTTCTAGATGTGGCCATATATATGTTATTAGATTATTTTACTGTTTGTAGCGAAATATTAGAGCAGTTGCGCGCAGCTGCATTCAACACCCTATTCTACTATTTTTTTATCCCAAATCGAAGTAATAGAGCAGCTGCGGTTGGCGCCCAATTCAAAATATGTTTTTGCCAAATGGAACTAATAGAGCAACTGAGCGCAACTACGGTCAGTGCCCAATTGCAACTCCAAATCAAAAACCGGTGCAAATAAAAAACCGATGCCATATAAAACCGGTGCCATATAAAACAAAGGGCAAATTTAACATAGGTTTTTTTTAGACCGGTGCTAATATATGAAAACTGGTGTCAATATTGCAACGGTTTTACAAAATCGGTGCTAAATTTAGCACCGGTTTTTTGGACCGGTGCTAAATTTAGCATCGGTTTTTTTGACCGGTGCTAACCAAAAAGTCGGTGCCATTTTAGCACCGGTTTTATAAAATAGGTGCTAACAAAAAAATGGTGCTAAATCTAGCACCTGTTTTCAAAATCCGGTGAAAATGTTTCACCAGATACTTAGGCACCAGTTTTTAACCCCAAAAACCGGTGCTAGAACTTCCAAAAAACCGGTGCTAAAGGGTCAGTCACGTGATAGTGTGATTTATGATTACCAATCCAGCACCTGCTGCTCCTGTCTTTAAGGCTAACCCATCTATGTTCAGCTTTGCTTCCTTATAGGGTAATCTTCAAGCCACTATGTTATGTTGTCTAACCGACATCATAGTATTCATAGGTGCCAACGACAACAGAGTGGTTACTGTCTTATGTTCTTTTGCTCTCTTCCATTTGATCCTATGAATTTTCAAAATCATTCTTAACAAATCAGAAACTTGAGAACACAATATCTCAACATTTTTTTAAAAAAATTTTAATCATGTATTCAGTTATTCCTAGTACACCATATAAGCCATGTAGTAATATATGGAAGTAATCTAATGCATATCTCATGAGTTCGTGATTGTAGTTCCACATTCCAGTAATGAAAATACTTGTCCCAGAGGTATTGAAATTGCACATAACCAATATGAAAGAAAGAATTAAGCCTATCCCATACATTCTCAGTCCATTCACATCAATTAAAAATTTGATGAAGTTCATGTGATTCATTTTTACATAATGAACATATAGATGGAAAATGCAAGTTAAAATTCTCAAGAATATCAGAGATAGGAAGCAATCTATTTAGAACTCTCCAATTAAACACACAAAAATTCTTAGGTAAAAATTTGGAATGTAAGTGTTTAAAAGAGGGGACTGGTATTTTTTATGTCCAATAAAATCATAAGTTGAGATTAATGAAAACTACAAGTACTTTAAGGTTTCCATATTAGTTTGTCCTTGTAGTTTCAAAAAAAGGAAACTCTATTGTTATAGAATTATGGTATTCAGTTGGAAGATCAGTTTTAATGATATTACAATAGAATTCCTGGTTGTAGAAGAAGTATGATATTGTCAAATAAGGATAAGGAAGATCTAAATCAGATATCCATACATGAATTAAATCCTCAATGTCTAACCAGTTAGAATTCCAAAAATATACTTCACTTTCTCCAACTTGAATACCTGTATTTTTAGAAGCATTAGCACTGATCACTTTTATTCTTTTCCTAGTTTTATAATTCTTTAGATAATCTGGAAGTGACCACATGAACAAAGTCCATAGATTGTTTCCAGTTTGCAATTTTCACCAGAGTTTATTTGAAAAACTCTTAATGACCTAATGCAAGTTTTTAACATTTAGACCATTTTCTAAAACAGGATAACTTAGATTAGACCACGATCGCCAAGTTTTCCTCTGACCGTATTCCAAATTACCCCAAAAAAACTTTGCAAATAAGACATGTAATCTATCAATAATTCTAACTGTAGGTTTGATCACTGCTAAAATGTGCAAGGGAACTGCTGGTAGAACATGTTTAATCAATATCAACCTGCCTGCTTGATTAAGCCATTTATTTTTCCACAATAAGATCCTAGCTGCCATCTTTCCAAAGACACATCGGAAATAGTTATGCTTTGCCATTCCTATAAAAATAGGGCATCCAATGTATTGGAAGGGAAAAGATCTAGCATTTATGCTAATTAAGTTAGGAATCAAATTCCTATGGAAAGGCTTAGCATGCTTAGACAGATAGCATGAAGATTTTCCAAAGTTTATTTTTTTAACCTCTCTCATAAATATTAAGCATTTTTTTTAGATTTTGCAAGCTTGTTTTATTTGCTTTAGTAAATACCACTGTATCATCAACAAAGCTGAGATGAGTGATTTTATTTACTGAATTTGGCAACATGAATAAACTAAATCTTTGCTGATTGAAAAGGAAACTAAGGTTTCTGGAAAAAGGTTCAGTGAGCATTATAAACAAATATGGGGATAAATGATCCTCTTGTTTAATGGCGCCTATTGATACTTTAAAGAAACCAAAAGTTTTACCAGTCACAAAAACTGAGAAGTTTGTTGCAGCTATATTACCCATTATATTTTGACTATTAAGCCATGAAAACCCATCTTTAATAGCATTGTGTTAACGAAAAGGCTAGGAAACCCTATCAAAGACTTTCATCATATCCTATTTGAATATCACATTAAAACCTCCTGATTTGTTATTTAAAAAATTGGTCATTTCTTGCATTAACAAAACATTGTCAGCCAATTCTCTACCTTGAACAAATGCAGGCTATTTAGGAGATATCAGATAAGGCATTATGGGTTTAAGTCTCTCAGTATATACTTTAGAAAATATTTCGTTTAAAAAGTTTGAGAGACTTATTGGCCTAAAATCACTAAATGAAGAACTTACTTGATTTTTTGGAATTAATACAATAAATGCAGCATCAATAGCTCTAGGTATAAACACACTAGCAAGAAATTCATTTACAACATTCCTAAGATCATTTGCAATGATGTCCTAACATTCAGTATATAACTTACCTGGAAATCCATCCGTACCAGGGGATGCATCTCCATCCATTTTAAAAACCAGCTTCTTGATAGAATCCAAGCTTATTTCCTCTCTGTTTTGTAATAAGACTTGGAATATTCTATAATAAACAAGAAGAAACTACACCCTCTAGGTCATTGTTTTCATCAGTAAGTGGATCAGAGAAAAAAAGTACTGCCTCAACTCCTATCTCATCAGGATTTTTAATCCATTTAACCTTCCTGTTTCTAATCTTTGTTAAGGCCTTCCTAGCATGTTTTGACTTAACAGAGGCATGGAAAAAAAAATTAGAATTAGAGTCTCCTACTATTAGCCATTTTACCTTTGCCTTTTGTTTTAAAAAAAATTCATCCCTGGTTAGTGCAAGTGTTAGTTCAGCCTTTGCTTTATTATGTTCAGATCTAGTGATTTACTATTAAGCTGTTGATGTTCCATTTCTTTCTGTAAAAAAATTTCTTCAGTCTCTTTAACTTTATCTTGTGTATTGCTATAAACATTTGTATTCCATTCATTTAGAAAACCTTTTAGCCTTCTGAGCTTAGGAGAAAACCTTAGAATACCAAAACCATCATATGTAAGACTCCAATTGGATAAAAAAATATTTTTGAAATCATTGCATGTGACCCAACAGTTTTGGAACATGAAGGATTTAGAACCTGGTGAGTAATTTAAATTACCTACAGTGACCAATAAAAGAGAATGACCTGAGGTATGTCTGGCCTTAACTCTAATACTTGAGTTAGGGAATAAGTTTTAAAAAAAGGTTCATTAACAAGTCCTTTGTCAAGTCTTTGCCAAACATAGCCATTTCTTACTCCAGCCCATGTAAACTGATTACCGGCAGTAGGTAGTTCTACAAGTCGATTCTTCTCTATAAACACATTAAAATCCATCATGCAATTCAGATTAGGATGACACTGGCCTAGGTATTCACTTGGTTCTCTTATAACATTAAAATCTCCAATTAACATCACATGATTATTACAATGACTTTGTAAACCAGACCAAAGAGGAAACCTAGCAGCTCTATTATGTCTTCCATAAACAAAAGATGAATCCCAAGAGAATGAGATAGATTTATGTTGTAACTCAGCTAGTACAAATTGATCATGGATAGATTTTACCTTTACATTAAAATCATCAGACAAAAAAAATCATATTTTATCCCTGGGGTCACCATAAAAATGATTATAACCAAGTTTAAAAGCAATGGATGTTAATTGATCAGATTTTAACATTGGTTCAATTAAGATAAATAATGATGTGTTATGTTTCCTTTTAATGTTCTTAATTTTAAGTTGAGCTTTGTCATTTTTAATTCCTCTTACATTCCACACACAAATATTGAATGACACCATTAATTATTCAAAGACTCGGTATCAATTTGTGATCTAGTTTTAAGTGTTTTAGGCATGCTTGTATAATCTTTCTTTTTATACTTCCTATTAGTGGTTACCCCATTTTGTGATGCTCTTATATCTATATCCAGATTCATGCCTTCTTTAGTTAGTAAGCTATTAAACCTATTTTGAGCTATCAAATTAGATTCTAAGATAATATCTCCTGAGGATTCCTTGTTAGATTTTTTTGTTGACCATTGTCCTCTAATATTCTGATCTATTTTATCTATTAAAATTCTATCTTCAGGAGAAAGGAAATAAAAAACATTCTCCTTATCTTTACCTGTAGGTATTCCTTTTGATTCAACATCAATGCTTTTTTCCGATGTAATACCTCTTGATCCCCCCGTGTCTGTATAATTTTCTCCATGGAAACATTAGGTTCTCTATCCATATTAGCTGTATGGAGATCATTAGTATGAGGAAATTGTTCATTATTATAATCATGAGCACTTTCAATTACTATCACATTTTGATTGTCTTTATCATTCTTCTCCCCATTTTCAACATTATTGACCGTAAAAGAGTAGCACTCATATCATTAATATCAGGTGAAATATTACTCTTTTCAGGTTCTAAATTCACAGTGAGAGGAAGATATTTTGAGACATCTTTAACCTGAACAGAAGCTTCTTCATTACCAGTAACATCTTTTCCAGCTTTAGGAACATAAATTTGCTTTACTTTGGGAACACCTATATGTTTGGTGTTCTTCTAATGAATTTGATCAGTAACATTCAATTTCACAGGAATTGAGTCCTTTTCTTTATCAGATAATCCAGAGGAAGAAGGAAAAAAACTTCCCTGGAACCACTTCCCCGTTCATCATTAGTTTTAGGTGGCCATGCTGACTGTCTCTGTGTCTGATCTTCCCTGCAAGAATTAATAAGAAGGACTAATTTTAAATATTTATAGTAGTTTGGAATACCTTCATATTCAACATATTACCAGAAGCCTTTGTTTATGATGTTAAGCCAGACTCTCTGTGTCAGTGGCTGAGTTACATCGATTTCCACACAAACCTTTGCCACATGTAGTCTGGTTCTGTTGAGAGTAGCTTTATCAATCTTACCTGGATGTCTGATCAGATTTCCTGTGGACATAAATTGTTGAGGAACCCCATACAATGCCACACATACAGGAATGATCGGAGAATCTGCATTATTTATAAAATAACATATATAAGTACAAATTATTGAGTCTTTCTATTGAAAAACGGTCTTTCCATTAATTATGGAAAGATCTAGGTTGAAACTACAAATTAAAAGAAATAAAGATAAAAATTTTGGGTTGCATTAATCGGGTCATAAACTTATAACTACTGCACGTTGCATAATAAATTTTTAATATTTCAACTAAAATATTTTACCTTTCTATTATTATAAATAAACTTCATCTTTCGATAAGTCTATGGAAATACGGTCTTTCCCAATACTTTGCCCAAATCATTTCACATGATCAAATCAGGTAAAAAATAAAAAGTATTTCAAATAAATTATTGTCACATCTAGTTCATATAAAATGAATTTTGATATAAAAATCTATAGTTCATATTAAAAAAATTATTTCATGAATTATTGTCACATCTAGTTCATATAAAAATGAATTTAATATAAAATCTGTAGTTGATATAAAAAATATAGGGAAATGTACATAAATAATCCTATTAAATTTCGAAAGTGCAGGTATAACCCTGTAAAATCAGAAAGTGCGAAACTAACCCTAACTTTTTTTGTAAAATTGTGCAACTATATCAATTTTGCTCAATTTCAAAGTAGACATAGTGATGGCAACAGTTGACCAAACATGAGAAGATAAAATTACCCCTAAACTCAAAGCTAAAATGTAATGACAATTCGACTCTTAGACTTCTTCTTCTTCATCTTCAAACACACCCATTTCCACTACTTATCGTTGCTCCGCCACCGATCAGCTGCGTCGCTACCCACCACCTTCGCCCAGAAACCCATCTCCGCCACCCTAGCCCCTCCATCTCGCCCACCCTAGTTGCCTAGAAACCCTAGCCCCGCCAACTGCGCCGCACACCACCTTCGCCCTAAACCCTGTCAAAATATCACTGTTATGAATCCCAATTCTGCTACCGTGAAAATTGGGGGCCGCGCCGAGAGCTTCACCACCGCCGAGAAACCCATCCTGGATGACAACGCTCAACCCTAGCCCCAAATCAACCCTATCCCCACAATAACGATCCACTGTTCCCCCGCCACCACCTTTTCTTCTCCGAGCTCCTCCCTAGCCCCGTACTCAACCCTAGATCTATCACAACACTCTGCCACGCTCCACCATTTCCCCTTCGCGCTCCACCCTAGTCCCGCCTCAACAGGTAATTTGAGAATTTGATATTGAAGAGATTGAAGATGGAGATGGGTTGAAAGGGTGAAGGTAGAGAATACATTAATCAGGAGAGGGTAAGGGCTTTTCAATGTTTTGTTTTTAAGAATTTTTAACAGGGGTTTAATTGTCTTTTGGAAAATTTTTGGTTAAATTGGCCGTTGACATTCCGGTCAACGAAATCAATGGTTAGATTTGTACTTTCATATTTACAAGGTTATATCTGCACTTTTGAAGAAAAAAAACATAGGATTAAAAATACACTTTCTACAAAAATGTATAATCGATGCAAATCCAAAATATTACATAATGTAAGATATCCATCAACACATAAATTTTTCTTATAAAATAATTAAAATTTAAAAATCAAACAATGACTATTCAACATCGAGAACCATATTAAATCTAAATATTACAACCACTATCAAAAGCATCATGATAAAGTAAAAGACTTCACATATAGACTTTTCATCTGAGTAGGACAGTTATAAAATATTTAATTTGTTAAATAGAAGGGTATTAAAGCAGTAAATGGAAAGAGTAGAAAACATTGTCGTTCTACTCAAAAAAATTAAAAGGAAACATTTCTTTGGAACTTGTTCCGTTATCTTCTTTGTTCAGAAGAGAGCTCGGCTATGGCGAGAAACTTTTCTCTGCAAACTCTTGTATTCTTAACTCTTATGCACGATTTTCTTTACAAAATTTGAGAGTATAACCACCATTCCTATCAAATTTACGAATTTTAGCAAGTCTTGAAAAGTTAGGGGTGGCGGATTTTCGAGATCTAAAATTCTTGGCCGACTTAATACTTGTAAATCCATTGCGGGCTGATCGTAGGGGAGACTAGCGCACCCCCTCGCACCCTAGTTCCGCCCCTGCCAAAACCCTTCCTCTTTTATCCTCATCTTGAAGGATCTCCTCCAATTTACAACACATGTGTAAGTACACCCTATCACATGTATTTTTACGGCCTCCATCCATCTCATATGTTTCTTGCATTAGAACTACTGTCAATAATTAGCCCGCATTATGAACGCCCTATTTGCATACTCAGTAGATTTATTGAGTATGTATAAGTTTCTAGGCTCCGCTCCAACTCCTCAACCCATTGCTCCATACGACGACAACGAGCTATTAAAACCTCATCAGACCCTCTAGGTCTTTTTGTCAACTCCTTAACAATCTCCCCGCGAGGATTTGTATTCACCTTATGTTGTTCTTTGAGCGGCGTCTCAAAAATATGGCATCACTCTTCTAGTCAGGATCAACAGACTTCCCGAGTTTGATTCTCCTCTCCATATTCTCGCACTTTGTCAATATCTGAACACTATACTCATGTGTATCATCATAATGATTCCACATTTATTGGAAAATACTCCCAGATGACGACATTTAACTTGTTACTCATTTACACGATCAAATAGCTCATCAATATGATATGTCTGATTTGAAATAATAGTTTCTTTCCAATCAGCTTCACGGGTTTTCTCCACCAATAACCTACGCCATTCCCTTTTCTACAACATTATATCCATCAACTCCCTTTTCAACTTACCAATTATCACATTCTTCTCCAACAAATGTGCATCACACTCTTCTCCAACAAATGTGCATCACACTCGTCCATTGTAGCCATGCTTTCCTTCAACTTCATTTTACATTCCAGTTTAAGATCCACATACTTAATTAACAACACACTTATCAAATAGCCTAGATATATCATCCATTCCTTTAGATTAGATGGAATACTTAATGTTCGAAGGTGGGTATTTAATTCTTTCAATAGGATGCAATATTTTACGGCTTCCTCAAGGTCACCTTGGAACGTGACACGAAGAGACTCACCATACTTACCCACATCTTCACTTGGACCCAAGCTTGGTAACTCACGGGAGAATCCTACGACTATCAGATACCCCTCCACAAACCCATCATGCTTAGCTTCATAATCAACTTGCCCAGACATCCCAACCTGTTGCATCGACGTCCAATTCATTGCAATCATACTTATAAACCAAGTCCACATATTCCTCGTCCGACGTAGCAACTATACTATCTCCACAGATAAACTTCAGTAACATGCTCTCGCTACTACTGGACAATGATCCTTCATCCACAACCAAATCCACAAATGAAATATATAGAATCCTTGTGGAAAAACATTCCTCGCCGAAACACACAAAAAACATAAACTCATCAAAGATACCTTGGCGCTTTAGTCAAAAAATACTAAAGATACAAAAAAAATCACTAAACATTTCCAACACCATTCATTACACCATAACCTAAAAAACTACAAGCTAGTCTACCTTGCCACTAGTTAACCCACTAGCATCGTTGTTAGGCGGATTAGTGGCAACCCCCTTGCCTTTATTTGCCTCGCTAGTATAGCCAAAGGTGCCCCGCTTGAGGAAGAATTCTTAGAGGATCAATCTCCACGGCATCTCTCTTCTTCCCGTGGTTGCTTTCTTCATCCAGATAACGATCCAACGTACACTCCTCAAGCTCTTTCATAGAAGGAAATGAAGTCATTTTCCCAACTCCTTGATCATAGGAAAGGGATGGCTATCATCCCTTACCTTCGAAATCCTCATTCACGCTCGCTTCACATTCTCTAACGCCAATTCTAAAGCTTGTTCTTCCAGCCCAATGATACACATGTTTGGATTCTGCTTAAAGATATCCACTCATGAACTGCACCACTTTACATCCGCAATTTTAACAATACATATTTGCAAAAAAAATTAAAACCCCTTGGTCTTTACAATATGATTCATCAGCACGCGAGGATAGTCTGGATGGGCAGGGTCCTCCTTCTTCAGTTTCTCAAGCTTTATCTGTAGCACACCATTAACCTTCACTTCCTCCTAACAAAGACTTCGTGACTTCGCCAACTTCACTTCAAGCCCCTCACGAGCCTCTTCACCCCGCTTCAAATCTACTACCAGCAATTCCACTCGCTAGGGAATAACGTTCACCTTCTACAGATTGTCAACAACACATTGCTCTATAGAAGTATTGGCACCACCCACCTACGATTAATAAATACACTCTTATCAATATAGTTAGCACACGAGATGCCAACAGTATATATATACATATATTCTCAGAGCACATACCTCCATAGCTGATCCTAATAATTCAGCAACCTCTATGTCATTAGTCGCCAACTTATGTGTTTATTTCGTCACAACTATGAGCGGCGGATCCTTCATCACAGTGCGAACAAGGTTTGATAACTTTGGCACTTTCAGAGGCTCAACATGAACCTCTTCTCCTCCAGGCTTGCATTTGCCACCTTCAGAACCCACTTTAGACATTTTAGCCAAGCTCCAAAGGAGATCTTTAGGCATATCATGTTTAGGCCACCCTTCCATTTCCTTCGCATTTGATTTTGGGTTACCTCGGCCATTCTTATGCTGCCCATGCTCCAACCCAACGCCCTCATAATAACGGTCTCCCTCTTCCCCTACGTTAGTATCAAGGGCCTTCACGAGTATGCTTGATGGCGTTATACCTGGGAGTAAACATAAAATCAACAAGAGCACACAAATCAGATAAGCTATCTCCTTCACAGAACTACGATTTCTACTTCGCTTGCCTATCTACGGGAACCGTAATGTTCCACAATGACATTGATTTACCATCAGCACACCTAACAAACATGTACCTATCCTTCCAAACCCCGTTATTAATTGGGGAAACCCTGCACAAGCTGAATCCCAACAATACTAGGGTAAAAGGTAAACCAATCTTCACTAACCCTTAACCTTCGAGGCTGATAAAAGGCAGGGAACAAATCCACCACGAAATATTTCTGAGCCTTACTACACACTTCCCTAAAACCAACAATCATGTCTACACCTTGAGAATGAAGCTGCGCAAGAGCAACACCATATGCTTCCAACAAGCCCAGAATGAATCCCAGGACGAGTAGGGTCAACTTATACAACACACGTTGTTTATACACATTGTACACAGTCATTTAAAAAGGAGCGTTGCTCCTTCCATGCGACTACATCGTTCTCATTTATAATACTATCGTCATCATCACTTTCTTGACTATCCCTTCACCCACACATCATCTTCCTTTATGACTTCCTCATCATCAAGTGGCACCTCACTATCAATCGCTTCACTGCCAGTGACAATAGGATTGGCAGTGAAAGTCTATGCCTCAGCATGCACAACTACCATGCTTTGGAATAAAATATTGTAAAAGTTGATTTACCTTCTACAAAATCAAGCTTCCATGAACAGTCGACTGACTTATAATAATCCTCATGAGGTAGGAGAAACAAGGTAAGCTTTCTCAATACACACTTGATTTTATAGAACCAAGGAATTCAAATCAATAAAGTCATTTTCCCCCAAAAAATAACCTTTTCATGGAAATTATTAACTCGTGTCATTTAAAAATCAGAGTCGTCACTCATCAATTTTTAAAAACACACTTAATAATGATTACTCCGTATGCCGTTTCATTTATATAATAGTTTCACCCTCATTTTCATGATACTACTAACCATTCTCCAAAATTAAGGAAATACTAATTGGTTACCATGTAATTACTCTTCAAGTTATTGGCAGTAAAAAAAAGTAATTGCCGAATACCTCCGAAATTTTACATACATCTTTCTCAACCCATGAAGTCATTTTAAGCTTCACGTCTTTCATACTGTTTTAACGAAACTTAACTAATGTACATTTACTCTCTCATTCTACATTTACTTCAAAAGCCACATCACTCACTTTGCCAAAACAACTACCCTACTCTTCGCTCCTTCTGACTCTGTGGATGGGGGGAGGGGGTGGGGGTGGGTTTATGGTATACATATAACCCACCCAGTCCCAGTGAATAAAAATCAAGTAGCGAAGCAACTATTTCGCTGGACCAGATGGACTCTCAAATACATAAGAGGAAACTACACTTGTGACCCAGAAATTAACCAATCCCGAGAATGGCTGAAAGCACTACTCGTCGTAATACCCTCTTCTAGACCATGGTCTAAGAGAGAAGAGCGCGATATGCGAGCCACAATCAAGACCCTATAAATAAAGACAAAGAACACCTAACAAAGTAAGTGACTTTTACTTCTATAAATACACAAGCTAGATTAACAATGAATTGCACGTCAGAGTTTCCTCCTCGGGGACCACCCTGGGGACTTTTGCAAGTACTCGAGGAGGCCAGACTCGCCATAATCAATTTTGGAAATTATCACTACTAAAAAAGAATCCCTTGAATTAATTATAATATATAAGACAATATTTTGGAAATACGGAGTATATAGCAATATAGCGCCCCACTATATATCATGAGTAAATCCAACTGACATCGAATCTTTTGGTAAGAAAATTGTTTCTATTAGCTTCTTTATCAAGCATATATGGATTAACTGTAGTGTTAAATTCACTATAACTTTAATTATTGAGAATGACCAAATAATAACTTCCAGAGAGATGGCACTATATCGTGGGATAATATTTAATGATAGGGAAAAGGTGAGAACTTATCCAGAATTACTCCCGGCACTAAATTCTAACCCGGGGTGATAAATAGGTGGATAGGTCAAATATACGTAGTTAAAAAATACGTTTCAACCTATTTTTATGATGGTTTAAAAATGGGTTGGGTTAAAATGGGTCGGGCTGAAACCCGCTCAACCCATGGGTAAAATATCATTCAACTCATGGATAAAAAATGGATAAACTCAAAAAATTTCAACCCATATATACCGATATGGGCTTATATACCAACCCGATTATTGATTTATATTTTTTGAATAAGGGATGTAAACCGCGAAAGCTCCTAGGGCGTGTGCCAATAACACGTAACGTGTGAATGTGTAAGGGTTTGTTGATGGACCACATCTCATTTCTAGTCTAATCCATTTGTTGATGGACCCTATTCAATTGCTTTAAAAATAAAGGGGAAAATAGTTACACTGTGAGCCGTAGTTAAATATATAGCGGGAGCCTTATACGGAGGGAGAAGTAACAATGGCGGAGCAGCGAAACCCCAAACACCCTGTATCTACCCTAAACGATCTCCCGGAAGAACTCCTCATCAGAATCCTCACTTTTCTGCCAATTTTAACTGCCATTAAAACCAGCTTCATCTCTCGGCGATGGAGAAACCTATGGCATTTGGTGCCCATCCTGAAATTCAACCAAGATGACGACCCCCCTTTCTTCAGCGAGGAGGAATGCAATGTCTTCTTGGCCACTTAAGTCCTCGCCAACCGCCCCAAATCCAATCCTCTCGGCGAATTCGAACTCGATTTTGAGTAACGCTCCAACCGCCAATGCCGCTCCTTCGTCACGACCTATATTAGGTACTCTGTCGCCTGCGGCGTCAAGGACATGAGCCTTTTTTAGATGTTAGTGAAGGTGAACCCATGTACCATTTTCATTTCTCTGATATCAGAAATGGGCAAGTAAGGTTTTTGACGTTATACTAGTGTGTGATTGTAATGCTACCTGTTGATTCCATTCAGTTCAAATCCTTCCGGATCTTATCTCTTTCTTATGTCTGGATTAATGATGACTCGCATACGGACTTGATTTTGAGATGCAAGAATCTTGAAAATCTTTTTCTTGAATCTTGTTTTGAGGGGTTGAAAAATATGAAGATGCGCTCTAAATCTCTCAAGGTTATGAGAATGAGCAACTCCACAGGTGGCCATGTTACTCGATGGATTTCAATAAAGATACATACTTAAAATTTCTCCTGGATTAGGGTTATTGGTTTTTACCCGGTGAATTATGCTAGAGATTTATCCTCTGTGAAGCAGGCACAACTGCGATCTTGGATAGTGGATGATGAGACGTCAAATGCATGTGTTTTCTGAAGCATTTAACATCACTTTTGTTGGAATATTGCTAGATTTAGGTAGGTTTACATCATAAGGGGTTTAGATGACCGTTTTCGGTTTTCATATCTAAATCCTTTATTTTGCAACCTAGTTAAAGTCTAATGGATTTTTGGTCCTTACGAGCATATAGATTCCTGTTTGTAAGCTTAATTTG
>JAULKM010010627.1:0-14810 GCA_032355605.1 Rubia tinctorum
GTCATAGGTCCAACCATGTCACTTAGAGGATCACGAACAAAACCCTTGAATGTTTGATCAAGACGTGGAATGTCTTCTTTTATAGTGGTAGTCATATCCGGATCTCCATCACGTGGCCCAATCTGGTGGTGCCACATGTCTCAACCGGAAAAAAAACTTTTTAAAAATCTGAAAAAATCTTTTGTACTAATTAAAAATAAAATTTTAAAAAAATTCTATAAAAAGAATTACAATTACTTGTTCATCTGTAATATATATATATATATATATATATAAAGATATGAATCACCTTACACCTATAAATTAGAATTTATTTTGATGTTTAACTATAATTTAGTGTATTTTTTAGTGTTTTTATTTGATATTTAACTATTTAAATTTTAATGTCTATCTTAGTATAATTATTTAATTTGATGGTTTAAAATTTGTATTTGATGTTATTTATTTTAATTTGATGTGTTATTATTTAGATGTGAATTAAACAATCAAGGTCGAATACACATCAGCCCAATAAGAAACCTATGTTTTCATAGCCCAATAACAAACCCAAAATTTGTTTTTTCAATTGTGTGATACATTTTTACTTTTGCATTTATTTTTTTTCTTTCTTACATTTGATCTTTTACTATTTGCATTTGATTTTTACAATTCACATGATATGTTTTTATTTTGATTTGAGTTTTACACAACAAGGCCAAATAAAATTTAGCCCACTAAAAAACCAACCCAAACAATTAGCCCAATTTTGGTCTGAATCATCAGACCGAAATTAAACCCACCGAAAAATTGACTAGGAATCGTACAATCAACCGGAAACATCGCAACCAACCGGAACTCACCGTGATCTCACCGTGAAACGTCGCAACCCATCGGAAATGCATCGTGAAATTGCGCAATCTACCGAAACTCATCGTGAAACATCGGGAAATTGCACAATCAATTGATGGTGAACTCCTATTTGACAAACCTTCCAACTCATCAATGACGGTGCCGACGCAAAACACTTGCGAATCCTACCTTGACAACGTCGGCAAGGAGATGACGCAAAACCCTGCGAATCCGATTAGGTTTTCAACTATGAAGAATTTTGAAGATTGAGAAGGTGATACGGAAATGAGCGAGGAAACTAGAGTTTTGCTGGTTGGAAGAGGCCCGACAGAGAATATCGCTATCGCGGCCGGAGAAGGAGGGAAGGAGAGAGGCATAGGAAGTTCAGTTGAAGGCGGGAAACGGTGGCAGAAAAGGCGGAGAAGAGGAGGAGACATGTCCTGTGTCTTCTTTTTTTATTTGCATGATGGTCCTCCATTTTTTGGTGTTTTTCATTCCAGCGCCGAAAAAGTAGTAATTTGAACTCAATTTGATTTGCCATTTCTCTATTTTCACTCTAGTCTGTGGTCTTATGATAAGATGGTTTCTCCGGAGATGGACTCTACAATCTAAGATTTTGTCAAATTATAGTTAAATTACATTTTACTAGAGTTATACGTTTTTATGATAAAATCAACAGGCTCCAGTTAGAGTTGATTCATGGAGTACCGGTTCAGTACCAGTTCAAACTGCTTAGACGAACTAAACCGGTGCCAAGTTATACGTGGCTACTTTAAAATTTGAATTGGTTTGAACAATAAAAAGAATCATTTCCCAACATTATTTATTTTTCGGGGTTTAATTTTCTTAGCACCGGTGCTAATATATATTCACACATTTTACCCTTTTTAGTTTTGTCTTTTTTGCTCTTTGATCCTTTCTAGATTGTGGCAATTCCGAAACACAAAATTGGAGATACATATATTTAATTCACTCTGACACGACTACGATGTGCCAGTTTGGACCGTCAAAGGAAGGGCCCGAAAACAGAACAGTGAGTATTTCCTGAACTTGTTGAGAGCTACACTTTGGCCCTGAACTTTTCAAAATGTACTACGCTTCAAATCTTTAGCCCGGATGGAAATAAAGTTGCAAGATGTCCAGATAATGTGTATGGTCAAGGAGTAATGCATGGGGACTTAAGGTATGATTATTTTTATTAAGATTTCATTCAGGTTTTTTATGAGCGTTAAGGAACATAATTTTCAGCGCGTAGAATCATGCGGATTTATATGTTCATTCTTTCCATTATTTTTGGAAAAAGCGCTAATATGTGGTCTAGAATAAATCGTAGATGATTGCTTAAAAGTAACAAAGGTTAACAGGAAGCACTTGCGGAAGTCTTTGTGAGAAAAAGCCTGCATCTACTTTACACTTTGGGTTTTTAAGTTTTACAGGGGATGTCTATAGTCCCGTCCGGTTTGATTGGAATCGAATTTAGAGTTACGGATAAACTTTTTACTTTTTACACTTAGTTCCCTCCAACAATGTGGATGTCGAAGATTTTTTTTTGGAAATACATATATTCAATTCACCCCGAAATGATCTTAACGTGCGTTGGGCCAAAACGAGTTAATGGAAGGGACCAAAAATTAAACAATGAATACTTGCCTATTTTTTTGGGAATTACACTATAGACACTAACTTTCCAAAATGTACCCTACGCTTCAATTCTTCGGACATGGAAAGAAAGAAACTTGTATGATGTCAAGATAATGCTTGCGGTTAAGGAGGAACGCACAAGGAGGTAGTGTATGGTCATTTTTGTTGATATTTTATTAAGGTCCTTTTGAAGGGAGTTAAGTGAACAATAATTTTTACCAAGTAGGATCACGTGGATTTACACCTTTTTATGAAATAAAATGAGAATAAAATTCCATCCATTATTTTTGGATAAACGCTTGTAAGTGGTATAGAGTAAATCATGGATGATTTCTTGGAAGTAACAAAGATTAGTCAAAAGCACTTGTTGAAGTGTTTGTCGGACCAAGCCCGCTTCTTTTTTACACTTCAGCCTTGTAAGTTGCATTGTGGATGCCAATAGACTTGTCTAGTTCGATCGGAATCAAATTTGGAGTTACATGTGATGTTTTTAATTTTTATACTTAGATCCCTCTAACCATGTGGGAGATGTCGGAACATAAAATTGGAGATACACATATATTTAATTCACAATGGTACGACTATGATGTGCTGATTTGGGCTTGAACGGGTCAATAGAAGAGCCCAAAAATTAATCAGTGAGTAATTGCCTAAAATTTCGAAGAATTACACTGTGGTCCCTAACTTTCCAAAATAATCTCTACGCTTCAAATCTTCGGAACCAGAAAGAAAGAAACTTGTAATATGTCAAAATAATGTGTATAGTCAAGGAGGAACACAGGGGGGGCGGGGGGGTAATGTATTATCATTCTCTATATATATTTCATCAAGGTCCTTTAGATGGGCATTAAGTGAACGATAATTTCCACCACGTAGAATCACTCAGATTTACATATTCTTGTTTTTTATGAAATTAAATGAGAATAAAATTTAACCATCATTTTTGTATAAGCGCTTGTAAGTGGTTTAGAGTGAATTTTATATGGTTAATTGGATATAATAAAGGTTAATCAGAAACCCGTGTGGAAAGTGTTTGTGGGATAAGCATGCTTATTTTTTGCACGTTAGACTTGTAAGTTGCACTGTGGATGCCAAAAGACCTGTCCGGTTCGATGAGAATTGAATTTGGAGTTACGAGTGAACTTTTTACTATTTGCACTACCTCCGAGAATGTGGGAGCTGTTGGAGCATGAAATTGGAGATACACATATTCAATTCACCATGACATGACATAACGTGCTGATTAGGGCCTGGACGGGTCAACGGAAGGACCCAAAAATTGAACGGTGAGTAATTGCCTATTTAAGAATTACATCGTGGCCCTAAAGTTTTGTAAATTTACCATACGCGCAGGGGCAGAGGTAGGGGGGTTTGGAGGGGGCTCCAGCCCCCGCCAAGCTAAAATTTACGGGAATTTTTAGGGTAAATATTTTTTTAAAAAAAATTTCCAGCCCCCTCCAATATGAAGGAAAATTGGCAATTTTTTCTATTTGCATATCAGCCCCCGCCACTGATTCTTTCTGGCTCCGCCTCTGCATACACTCTCAACCTTCGTCTCCCATATGGTTTGAGGTTGTCGTAATTCAATGTAATACGTAGGCCTAAAGAGGCACACACCGAGAATGATTAATTTTATGCATTTTTAATAAGGTCCGATCAATGGCCAAAAGGTGAACAGAGATTCCCACCATATAGAGTCAAGTATCATTAAATGTTCTTGTTTTTTAATAGAATAAAATAATCAAAAAATTGGTTCCTCAAAAACATAAGTTCCCGAATAATTTTAAGAAACATGAATAAACATTAAAAATATGAAATTTATCAAATAATACGTAGGTTCACTAGTCAGACATAAACTTAAGGTTTTACCACAAAAAAGTAGTTTTACCACTTAAACCACAAAAAACTCAAGGTTCTACCAGCCAAATAATATGGTTACGTGAGTATTTAATGCATCTTTGGCTCCGATTCAATGCCCACTATACTAGTGTTGAACAAATTCTTTTACCATGGACAACGTTTCTTTGCACCGGTTGGTTTCGTTTCCTCATTAACCAGTGCAGAAAAATGTAATTTTTACAATTTTTTATCATAGGTACCGATTCATAGCTTATGTATAGTTTTTTATCAACTGGTGTTGGTTTGTCTTTCTTGCACCAGTATTTCTCACTTTACAGTAATTCCAGTGCATATTATTTTTTTTTAGTACCGATTGTGGGCACCCGGCGCAAAAATACCTGTTCCTATGACGGTATTTTCCAAAAGGAATACTCCTTCAATTTTATGAAAGTTTAAAATATTATATTGAAAAAGGATTGAACAGGAGGGTTACTACAACCATTGGAAAAATTAATTGTATGTATGTTTTTAGTATATAAATACATTTTTAGCAGCAATTTTAAAGAAGTTTATAGGTTGTACAAAATACTCACACGATTACTTGTTTTAAGAGTCCGTTTGCACCCTCCTTGTTTTAATCAATTTATTTCGAGATAATATACAGAAAATTATAGATAGGAGGAATTTACATTATATAGTGCTTAATAATGTACTAATCATGTGCAATGGAATGAAATGTTCATGGTTCAATCAATGATTGTCTTGTAGCATTAATAAAAAAACATGTCTTATTGAACAATTGAAGAAAGAGTTATTAAACTTTATCAAAAAAAATTTTAAAAATTTTAAAAAATTATCTTATTCATACTGAGATTTAAGTTTCATTAAAATATTTTATTTTCTAATATACTATTAACTATTATAAGTGGAGATGGTTTTCTATGAGCCAGTCTAAACTTTAAGCAGGGACCAAGGCAAACCACCTTGCAATAAAGATTGTGGCCCAGGCATAATATATTTTTTTGGTGCAATATTTGAAAAGGGCAAGAAAACGGAGAGACAGATGTGCAAATTTGGAAGAAAATATCATAAACACCAAAATACATCTCTCTCTTTCTCTCTGTAATCTCTGATCTCATCTTCCAAAATTCGCTCAACCTAAAGCTCATTAAACCGCGGTGAAATCTTCAACAAATTCAGCTTCAATCTCTACTAATTCAAAAGATGAGCACGTACGAAGCTTCAAACAACGAAAATGCTTAAGATTCCACTAGGTAAACAAATTTCTTCTAAATTCTGCTTTAATTTGTTCATGAATGCAATAGAAAAGATGTTCTAATTGATCGAATTGACAGGAAAAACAAGTTGCCTGAACCTCACTGGAAAAATCAGGAACTTACTCTAACATCAAATCAAAATCGGGAACTTTAAACGGGAACTTACTCTGAGAAAAATGAAATTCTGTAAATCACAGGCTACGTAGACTAAATATTGAGGCTTATTTTTTTATATAAGATGTATATATACACAGAATGAGATCTAGTACATTCTGTTGTAACTAAGAATCCTTGCTCAGTATATGAATGATGTTCCCTGTTTTTTAGTTAATGTTCACTGATATAATAGCATGAGTCTCTATCTTTCCCACTGATGTTTATGTTTATCCTAATGATGTGATAAGTTATACCAAGAGACTTATGTTTTTTTTACTACTGTTTTTTATAGTACATGATCATGAGGTTGCTGTTTTTTTGTTCAGTTATTCATAATATGTTATGAGGTTCCTATTTTATGTACTGAGATTTACATATAAATGTTGAGGTTCACTGTAGCTCCTGTTTGATGTTTCAAAATAGGACCGGATGTAGTGTGAAGTTTATAGCATGAGAATTGTGTTTTTTTACTATTGTTGTTTACCGTACATGATCATGAGGTTCCTATTTTTCCAGTTATTTAAAATATGTTATGAGGTTTCTATTTTATATACTAAGGTTTACATATGGACGTCGAGGTTCATATAGATCCTGTTTGATGTTTCAAAAATAGGACCCGATGAAGTTTGAAGTTTATAGCATGAGAATTATGTTTTTTTCACCTGTTGTTTACCGTACATGATAATGAGATTGCTTTTTTTTTTTTGAGTTATTCATAATAAATTATGACGTTCCTATTTTTTCTACTGAGTTTTACATACAGGTCTTGAAGTTAACTGTTGCTCCTGTTTGATTTTTATAAAATTGGACCCGATAATCAAATACAGGAGGTTGATGTTTACGAAAACTTGGCATGAGTGACAGCAAAAACATGGGAAGAGTTAGAAGACCTATACCTCCGCCACTCAAAAGCAAGATGTTTCAGCATATGAAAATCAACAACATGCAGGATAAACGACAAGAAGTTGAAGGGAGGATACTACACCCGTTCTTGTGAAGGCAAAACAAACAACAATTCCGTAACTCCAATAGTTGAGAATAACAAGAGAAAGAGGAAGAAATTCTTTCTAACAAGAACAAGATGCAGAGCTAAGATTTTTTATCAAACTGACTGAGGTTGGCATGTACACAGTCCACCAGCATGTTGAATTTACAATCATGAACTCACCCTTAGTGGCAATATCTACATAGAAGTGAAAAAAAATTGACTGTGAAAAATGAAAGGCAATTGAAGCGATGGAACAAGTTGGACTGACACCAGCAGATGGATACGGGTACATGGTAAACGATGGTAGAGGTGAAGAATTAATTGGGCACACCCCGAGGGATCACATCAACTATGTGAGCAGACTCAGAATGAAACAAATAGAAGCTGGAGATGCACAAAAAATGATTGATATGCTCACAAAATAGAATGAAAAATAAGAAGGCTTCTTTTTAGGGTAAATCTTGAGAGTGAGGGAAGAATGTATGCACTATTTTGGAGGGATTCCATGATGGTTGAATATTTCAAGGTATATGGTGATTTACTGGTCTTCAATACGACATATCGAACCAACAAACACAACCTCACATGCACTCCTTTTGTTGGCTTCAATAACCACTGAATGAATGTCATGTTTGAATGTGCCTTCATCAATGATGAAATAGCAGAAACATTTGCACGGCTGCTGAACACATTCAAAAAATCTATGGGAGAAATGAAGCCTATCACTATTTTCACAGACCTTGACCAGGCTATGTCAAAAGCCATGAAGGAGATATAATACACATACATTTGTCTTCTTACTTATGTTTAAATAATTTATGACGAGGTTTCATTTTTTTGCTGATAATGTTTAACTAATCTTAAATGAGTTTTCTTTTTTCCCACATAATGTTTGAGAAACTCCATCAGAGGTTGCTGTTTTTATTTATTTATTGATAGGTGCACCCCAACACAAGACATAGACTTTGTATTTGGCATCTAAAACAAAATGCCATAATCCGCTACGGAAATTTGAGGAGCGAATATGAATTCAGAAAAGCATTTGACAAGTGCCTGATGTTCTGCTCATATGGAGAAGAATTAGAGAAAGAATGGGCAAAAATGATCAACACTTATGATCTACAAAACCATACTTGGTTCAAGCGACTGTACACGCTACGAGATAAATGGTGCACTATAGTAAGCAATGACTATTTCTCAGCAAGGACATTATCTTCACAAAGAAGTGAGAGTGCAAATGCTGCTGTCAGTTTCAAAGCATGAAAGACTACAACACTTGTCAAATTTTATCAGATTTTCTGTGCCACAATCCATAACAGGAAAACCAAGGAAATAGATAAAGAGTTATATTGTTACAAAGAAATACCAAAAGAAGAAGAAGGTCCAACACTCCTCAAACACGCATCAAGAATCTACCCGCACAGGATCTACAAGGATTTCAGGAAATAATGGGATATCAGAATAGCATCAAGAGCATATCTGGGAATGAACGGGGGAACCCTGTGCATTTATGAAGTTTTGTACGAAACCAGTAGCTCAAAACCATAATCGGTTTTATACACAAAACCAACAATAGCTCAACAAGCAAAAGTGAAATGTTCCTGCAAACACTTTGATGAAGTCTGGTTCCTCTGCAGCCATAGCCTACGTATATTGCACATGTTCAATGAAACAAGAATCCCATATGAGTACATAAGCTTGAGATGGACTAAAATGGAAAAAATGGAAATCTGGAAAAACGAGACAAAGAGTACATGGACAAAATAGGTAATAAAAACTGTCAATATTTATAATATTCTGAATTTGGTTAATATTCACAATAGAGATGTTTTCATTATCAATTATTCTATCTACTGAATTCTAGATGACCTCTTCTAAATTAAATATTAGCATGATCAGTATCTGAGATGATTTGGTACTACTGTTAATGTTCCAATGATACTGAATGAGGTTTCCATAATTGTCAATGACGTTCCCATTTTAAATCCTGACGTTCTTCCATACTGACATGTCCATGTACTTATCAATGATGTTTCCTTAATTTCTAGGTACTAGAACCGAGAGACAGAATACCATGGCATCTATAGATGACAAGGAAATTCTACAATTTGGTGTTAAAGAGTGAGAAAAACATTCAAGAAAGAATAATACTAGAAAAAACTTTTGATACACACTCAACAACCGTCAACGCCCTAACCTCACACGTCATTGAAGACACTACAGTTTCAAAACCAGCACGATAATACAAACAAAATGCATACTTGCACCAACTTTCCTTAATCCAGAATACACAAAGACAAAGGGAAGAAGCAAAAGAACAAAATCAGTAATTGAAAGGAAGAATCCAAGTACCAATGAATTTGGATCTAAGACACCAAACGCACACCTGTTTTAATCTGTTCTATGTCAACATGGAGTTTTTGTTTTATAGTTTTTATTAACTGTATTGAAGTACTATGAAGTCTATTCAGTTGAAATTATGAGAACATCATTTTATTATGTAAGAACCTCATTTGCTGTTGAGGAACATCAATCGCTTGTATTAAAGCACTTTAAAAAGTTCTGCTGATATTTCAATAATACAAGTTGAGGTTACAGTTTTTGAAATTGATGTTTCTAATTTCTTGTTATGCTTCCATAGTAGTTGTATTTAAGCTCATTTCTTAAACAACTTTATTTCTAAAATAAAATGTGTAAAGATTCCGATTACAAATGAAGCTCAATGCAGTACAAATGAAACTCAATATATAAACTGAAAGTTCTTCATTAATAAAATATTCAGATTACAACATAAACTTGAAATACATAAAACTAATCAGAAGAAATAAAAATCCACAATGACTCGTATCCACATGTGGAACGACTAGGAAGACTAGGATCTAAAACCTCTATCGTTCTATCTTCAAACTCATAAGTCGAAGCATAACTCTCTTCACCAACCCAAAAAAGTTCATGCATTAATTGACTAGTAAAGTACACAGAATTCGGCTTCAATGTACCCTCGGGAGATGATATCTAATCCACCGTGAAAACCGCATTGTTACGTAAAAACAATGCATCGCTTCCCAACCCATAAATCACTAAAAAATGTCTATTATGAACATTTATTTCAAATATGTCAAAAGCAGTAATAACAAAATATTGGTAGACCCTAACCAAAACAAGCCTTCCATTGGATGATTCAACCAAATAACACTCAGCATGGGGAAAGTCATAACAATACCCAAGAATATCAGCAACCAGTACATGAACCTCATCAAATTATGCCCCAAAGGGATCACAGTACCAAACTGTCGTAACATCACCTTCAGTTTTAGAAACGGTGTAAAATCTACCATTGTAATAATTAACATCAATAAATTCCACACAAGCGTCAATCCTAGACCATGCATGATCAACTGATCTATAAATTCCTAAAGTTCTATCCAAACAAACAACCATAAGATGAAAAGTAGAAGCAGAACCCGGATTAACTGATAATGAACCCTTCCTATTATAGTTACCTCTATCAAGAAAGTTATCATAACAGTGAGGGGGTTGAATTCTAGTATTTGAGTATGGGTTGAACAAAAATCTTTCACCTAACTCTAACACAATCAACCACCTGAAACATACCTCAATACAAATTCTGCCTTCAAGTTCAGGAAGATGAAGTCTCATCGGATTTTTTCTCTTCATCAAACAGAAGAAATATCATTCAACACCATCAGGGACCAATGGACCCATCAACATAGGTAGAAAACGACCATTGAATGAAGTCCTATCAACTCCATTGCGCTAAAATTGGCATACTCCTTTCATAGAAATAAAATTAGAGAAGAGAAGAAGGTGAAAAGAAATTTCTAAAAGAATTTCAACGGACAAGAAAGAACTGTCAGAAGTCATTTTCAAAAAGTGAACAACGTAAAGAAAGTTGAATGCAAAATCTTAGTGAAAAAGGTAGAATGCAAAATATAATATTTCAACTAATATAGAAAAAAGAGGAATTGAAGAGTTTAACTGTTGGAAAAAGGGAAAAAATTCTTAGGAAAATGGAAAGGTTTAATATTTATCAAAACTGTAAAAATGCATTAAAAGCTACAAAAATTGAAAAGTAAAAAAAAATGAAAAGCAATAATTAAACACTGGAATAAGAAAAGTCAATACCATTTAAAAGAAACTCAATACTGATCCTAAACTCATTGATGATCACAACAACAAAAAAACATAAACTATATACAACCAAGGATTCTAATTGATCCTCAATAAAATCATAAAACTCAGGAAAAAAACACAATCAAGAAACATAAAAACTGAGAAACCTCACCATAAAAAATTGAACCTCATCATATAAAATAAAAACATAAGCACAAAAAATTGGTTAAAAAACACCGAAGTGAAACAATAAATAAAAAAACCTACACTTTTTGAAAGTGCGCTCAATTTCCTCATCATCCTCTACACCAACAGGAAACTCCAACTCAGTAAAATGACGCTTGCTACTCTTCGAAGATGATCCTCCAGCAATAAAAGAAGGATTCTTTGTGATTGAAACACCACCAACCAACACTCCATTCTTACTCAATGAAAACTGATGACTACTTCTCAGGAAACCAGTATAACCTCCATGATGGTATAAATGACAGCTCTTCTTCATATTTTCAGTATCCCAATGCTGGTGCAATGGAAGGTCAATCGAATCACTAAATCTCAAAACTGGATAACGATAAAAGAAAGCAAGAAGTGAGATGATCAAACATGCATTCACAGAATTTTATTTTTGTGATTGTTGAACCCTATAAACACTCCCACGGAACCTTTTCCACAAAAAACTAGACCAATCAAAACTAGAAATTTGATCAACATATTCTAAAGTACTCACTACGAGCAATAAGAGCTAAAATCACGCCAAGACAAACATTACAAAAACAAGCTTAAACTCAGGCATTTCATCTTCCCTCAACAGATTTGGGATAACACTATATAAATCCTTCATAGTAATAATCTCATCCTTAATCATGTATTTTTCAATTCACCTAAACCTAATGGAATTATCATCAGCAGCAATAGCATTACCTCAACCCTTATGACCCACCTTACACTATCACATGATAGACATTCTAACACCGATTTTTCAGATATCTAGCACCGGTTTTTGGGGGTCCAAAAAACCGGTATCTAAGTAGCCGGTGAAACGTTTTCACCAGTTTTTCAAAAATCGGTGCTACATTTAGTACCGGTTTTTTTGGTTAGTACCGGTTTTATGAAACCAATGCTAAATCGACACCAATTTTCATGATAGCACCAGGAAAAAAAAATCTGTGCTAGGATTAGCACCGATTTTATTAAACCAGTGCTAAATTGGCACAAGTTTTCTTGTTATCACCTGTCAGAAAAACTGATGCTAGGGTTTCTTGCTTACTTGCTTGCCACATTATTTCAGACTCAACATAAACCCCATTGTTTTGTGTTGTGATTCTTGAATCTTGTTCCCTAGTAGCAAAACAGAAACTGTTCATGTCGTATCAAGAATACATCGGGCTTCCTTGCAAATGCTCGAATTTTTCAGTCGTACTAATCACCGACATCGCATTGATCATAAAACCAATTCACAAACGTTTCATTGTACTCTAACTGAACTTTATTGGGGGCCACGTAGGATGAACCTCCATGATCAAATTAAGGTGTTCAGTCACGTAATCTATTGGTGGCGGTCAATAGACTTCCAATCGGTGGCGGTCAATAAACTTCTGACATATGGAGCCAAAGAAAAAAGAAAGTCTAGTGATTGAGTACCTTAAATAAACCTCCAAAACTGCCTGAATAGCAAGAGGTAACAGTTGTTGCATCAAAACATAACAATCATGAGATTTCAACCTACTCATCCAACAATCCTCTGTAACTGCCCGACTAACATTCGACGAATAACCAATAGGGACCTTCACTAATTTTTCAAACAATCAAAAACAAAGGTTCTCTCCTCCTTCAACAATGTACAAGGTGCAGGGGGTAAGTAAGTCCTCTTTCCATTCATTTCTGGAGCAAGGTCACTTTTGATTCCCAATTCAACCAAGTCCATTTGGAGATTTAAACTATCTTTCCTCTTCCACGGAATATTCAGCAGAGTGTCTATCAGACTTTCACGAATATTTTTCTCAATATGCATCACGTCCAAACAATGCCTAATCTCAAGATGCTCCCAGTATAGTAAATCGAAAAAATAGACCTCTTCTTCCATAAATCATCACATTGCATTTTTCCTTTGCCTTTGAGCTTTCCCAATGCTACTTTCAATTTTCTTACCTTCATTTGAATCTGCACACCAGTAAGTGATGTGGGGGATTTTCTTCGTTCTTTCTCCCCAACAAAGTTGACCACATCATCGCGGTATTTATAATTTCCTTGAATCAATTTTCTATGTCCGAGATACAGTGCCTTCTTCCCATGACTTAGCTGTTTGAATTATGTCTTCTCCTCACAAATAAGACATGCTTTTTCCCCATTCACGACATACCCCAGCAAATTTCCATACGCTGGAAAAATATTAATCGTGCAAAAAAGCATGGCGTGCAATTGAAACTCCACATTCATATGACCATCAAATACCGTCACCCCATTTTCTTCCTACAATACCTTAAAATCATCAATGAAAGGTCAAAAATACACATCGATGTCATTTCCGGGTTGTCTGGGACCTGAGCTTAGTGCAGGAATCATGACATATTTCCGTTTCATGCGCAAATATGATGGCAAATTATAGATAACCAACATCACGGGCCAAGAACTATGTTTTGATGACTTATTTCCAAATGTATTAATCCCATCGGTACACAAAGATAAGCGTAAATTTCTAACTTCCAAACCAAATGTAGGATACCTTTTGTCAAAAAATTGATTATTCATCGGTTGCCGGATGTCTTATCTTCTCGTCACTTGGTATTTCCCGCTCTGCATGCCACCTCAAGTTCTTTGCATCATTTGGATCTGCAAATAACCTCTTGGACCTTGGAATTATAGGAAAATACCACATACACTTCAACGGAACCTTCTTCTTCCTCTTACCCAAACACCCATCAACATCACTCTTCACACATTTATACCATGAACGTTTGCACACAGGACATTCAACCACGTCTTTAAGATCACCGTCATCCAACACACAATCATTAGGACATGCGTGTATTTTCTTATATTCCAAACCAAGAGGACACAATATTTTCTTCGCCTCATAAAAATAATTTGGTATTCCATTCCCATCCGGAAACTTATCCTTCAATAACTTTAGGAGTGAATTCACACTTGAATCACTCCAACCACTTGCAACCTTTAAAAATAAAACCTCCATAAAAAGGATAGTATGGTATCCTTACTTTTACATCCCGGATATAATGGCTTCTCTTTTTCCTCTAGGAAGGTACTCAATATTTCAGGCTTCCCCTTAAAATATCTAACAATGTCATTGAACATAGCATCAATGTTACAATTTTTTCCATCTTTGTCGTCACATCCACCAACCTTACGTCGTTTCTCTACCTCCCCATGAAATGTCCAAACAATGTAACCTCTATCAAATTTGTTCAACAACAAGTGAAATCTAACAACCCCATGTTCATCCAACCTTTCCCGACACAAGCATCGTTTGCATGTACAAAGTATCCTCGCCTCCCTAACGTATGCATAATTAAGAAATGAATCTACAAAACCAATATATTCACCACTCCATATAGTTGCACGTGGACAATTAAGCATTATTGTTCTCCATGCAAGAATCAATTCTTGATCCATTGTATCTAGATGTGATAATATAAAAAAAATCCATAATTCAATATCTACATATTATAAAATAAACACAATCAATTTTCTATGACTAGCTACAAAGACAACCATGTTCTTGGAAGATATATATATATACACCCTCTACCAATATAAAGACAACCATGTTCATACACCCACATCATGATAAAAACTCTATTCAAGCATAGAAATCATTAATAAATAGAACTAAACTCTCCCTAGGGATGGCAGTGGGGTGGGGTGGGGTGGGGTGGGTTGGGTACGGGTTATGGTACCTCCATACCCCTACCCACCTAAAATTTTTGTAT
>JAULKM010010638.1:0-14810 GCA_032355605.1 Rubia tinctorum
GCTAAATATTTAGTGACTGAAAATACCAAAGAAAAAGTTTTCTGGCTTCAACGGGGCAAACTAGGGGATCAATGTAAGGTAGGAAATATTTTGTAGAAGCTAAGTGTGTTTATCCCTAAGTGCCTATATCACTTTCATTCTCAAGTAACAAAAATCAGCCTCGAAATCATGGCACAAACCAAACAATAAATATTAAGATGTCACCACTCGACAAAGAGATAAAGAGCTACTCTTTTTAAAAAAAATTATGTATGCCGATATTTTTTCATGGGTTTTGTTCTTTAAGGCTCAAATCTCACAATATATCTAAGTTCAAATCAAAATGACTTATTGCACATTCATCATCGTAGAACACATACAAGGAATCAATGATTTTTTCCACAAAAGGGGAAACAATCATCCATCTTACCATAGACCAAATTTTAGTTCCAACCCTTCAAATTTTCAATTCAATACTACCTTTTTGACTCAAATGATGAAAAAAAATGAAAAATCTTTTTGTGTTTTTATTTTCTGATTTTTTTAAAATTCAATAATGAAAAACGAAACAAACCAACGATGTTGCACCTCTCCCCAAAGTTAAACAACACAATGTCCCCATTGTGTAAGAAAGAGATAGCATATGCAAATGAATAAGAAAATATGATTTCATGTAAATGTTTTACAAATGAAACTAATGCAACCAAAAGAGAAAAAATAAAGAAAGAAAAGAAAATGCTCCCTGGGCGGTTAATTAGCCTTGGAGTCAACATCGGAATTTTGGTCGGAATGGGCATCCCGACTAGTCCTGACTGGAATTTGCTGGGCTAATTCTCGAGCTAATTCAAATAAGATTTGTTTTTCTTTCAAAGCCTTCCACCCTCTTTTGAAAATCATCTTGGAATCCTGGAAGTAAAACCATCAAAACAAATCAAAATGAATTGGATGAATAAATATATATTTTTCTGATTTTTTATAAAAAAATTGGCTTCTTTTTAAAAAAAACTAAATGAAAAGAACGAAAATAAAAATAAAAATCTTGGGTTTCCTCCCAAGTAACGCCCTTATTTGATGTCTTAGGATAGACTCCGTTGACTTGTTTGGATCAAACATTTGGAGGCAAAGAAAATGTCTTTCCCTCGACTTTGAAGAGCTCCATTCCCTCAAGATACATGACAGATAAGGTCTTATTCTCCCCTAAGAATGAATATTTGAGATGCTCAGGTAATGTCTTCAGCTCAAGCTTAGGTGCTTTTTCAATCAAAGGAACAATGCGTTTAGGATTGGTCGGGATGATCATCCCGACTAATGTCGACTGAGAGTTAACAAATTGTTTGTCTGGAATCGGTCTGCTTGGCTTACGGACATGATTGTAATGAGAGCCAAAATTTTGCATTTTTGGGCTTGGATCGGGTGGGATGGTCAACCCGACTGATAACTTCCGAAAGTTGTACTCTTTTGTGGAGTTCAGTTGCATGATAATCTCACACATTGTTTCGTCCATCTGATACATTACGTCCTTGTCCTCCCATCCATTGAAGAGTACCCGTTCAAGCTTGTCATCCCTAGAATACTTTTCTACAAAATCATCAACCAACGGGTCAATCACATCAAGAGTAAACATAGATTCAGGATCATCTACATGTTTCATGGCATCGAAAATATTGAATGTGACTATATCTCCATCACATTCAAGGCTAAGTATTCCCTTATCAACATCAATCTTGATGCGTTGTCTTCATGAATGACCTTCCTAGAAGAATTAGCGACTTATTAGCAGAGAATGAATCATCTATATTAACAATGTAGAAATCCATAGGAAACATCATGCCATTAACTTTTACAAGAACACCTTCATGATATGCATTAAACCTATCTGCTAATTGGATTATGACACGAGTTTCCTTCAATGGTTCTAATTGCAAGTCATTATCAGAGAGGGGCATAACATTAATTGATGCACCTAGATCTAACATCCTTTTCAACATTCATCTTGCCAATTTTGTATGGGATAGAGAACATCCCGGGATCCTTACATTTTTGTGGCAATTTACGTTGAATAATTGCAGAAACATTTTCACCTACTCTAATTTTTGCATCTTTCTCATATCTCATCTTTTTTTAACAAAGCTCTTTAAGAAATTTTGCGTACTTGAGAACCTGCTTTATAGATTCAATTAAGGGCATATTGATTTCTACCTCTTTGAAAACCTCCAAAATCTCATTCGCATAATTTTTCTTCTTGTTTCTGGCTATGGTGGAGAAAATTTTTAGTTAGAAATAGTTTATTTAGGTTGAGTGTTTACCTTTGAGGACTCTGTTTCTATCTCCTTGGCTTATTGCTGTTCATCCTTCTTCTTGTTTAATAATTTTGAGGATCAAATTTATAATTATTTATACATTGCAATATAATTTAAAATTAAAGGTTTACAATGTTACAAAAACACCGTTGCACTAAATAAAAAAATCAAATCAATCCATTAATTATATCAATTACATCAATTATAATATAACCGTCATATAGTCGATTTGAAACAAAAAAATTGTGTTATACTTTTAATTAATTGTGATCAGTCAACTATATTTAAAACAATCAAAACGTATACAACTAACATCATTTGGTACAGCCGTTATTTCAAAGGTAATTGACTTTTTATAATATTTAAAAGGATAATTCTATCATTTTTATCATACAAAAATAGTAGCTTTACCAATAAAAAATTGTTTATATAACCGCTTAGTTCTTTGATGAGTGAAATAGTTCTCAGTTATGATCGGCATTGACTTTAAAAACTATACCCCTGTCACCAACAACTGATAATATTGACTTGATTTGTAAAAATGAAATTAACTTTAAGTAGGTTTTTATTTTTTTCGGATGCTTTTCCCTCTATTTAATATTCATAAATTATCACTACAGTTCTTTTCCTTTTTCTCATCTTCCTGCACATTCACCATCGTTTTCCACAATCGAAGTCGTCGCTTGCGGTTATGGAATTGTATCGCTCGCACCGCCATTGTCTTGCTCGTAAATCTCCACGACTTCCTCGCAACTTGCATAACCTCATATTCTCAGCAATTGATTCTCCTACCTCACCGTATACGCTTGTTGCTGGAGTTCTACGTTGTTGAACCTCTCCTTCAGTAGCTCTGCTTCTCTCTCTCTCAGCCGCTTTGCCGTCCTCTCCAGTTCCACTTCCTTCCCTCCACAGCCTCTTCGCCGCACTATGGTCCTCCTCCTGCGTCTGTAGAAGGTACTATGGCCACTGCGCTTCCTCTATCGTGCCCCTCAGCTGGTTGCTCTACACAGTTAGGTTTGGGATACAAAAATATTATTGCACATTTTTTTCCTCTAAAAACTTCATGTCAGGGTTCTGATTGTGAGCAAAACTGACTTATTTTGCCATATTTTAAAAGCGGGTTGTAACCAAAATCTGTTTTGTTTCGATACAAATTAAGCATAATGTAACACTTTGAAAGTGATGATTTAAGTGCTAATAATACTAAGACCCTATCCAATGGAACTTATTTGGTAATGAATTTAGCTTATTGGTGCTGAATTTAATTTAGGAAAAAGTGCAAAAATGACTCTATTAAATTGAGAAAGTGTAGATATAACTTTGTAAAATTTGAAAGTGCAAAATTAACCCTAAGTAAAATTTGAGAGTGCAAAATTAACGCTAAATTTTTGTAAAATAGTGCAATTATACTCAAATTGTGCTATTCCGGCATTGACCGAATAAATTTAAGCATTGATCATTTATAAAAAGACAAAAATAACCCTACCCCGAAAAAACATTACTACGGGTTCCCAGACACTAATATGTTCTGATACTTGGCTACCACGTACTGATAGTTTCTATGTTCGGACACTTGATCATATTCCTACTCATCCAAATTTGGTCTCCGATTTAATTGATGAGCACAGTTTTACCTGGAAGGAAGACTTTTTGAGCAATTTTTTTTATGCTGATGAGGCTTCGATTATTCGGTGCCTCCCTCTTGATTCGAGTTGTGGATATGATACTTGGCGCTGGCATTTGACAAACTCCGGAAAATTTACTGTGCGATCTTTGTATCATGTTTTGCTTGAGAGGCTTTGTACTGTCGATCTGGTTACTCCGTTGACTGAGTATTTCGTTTTGGAAGAAATTGTGGAATCTACGGCTTCAGAAAAGGCTTCAACATTTGGCATGGAGGTTTGCAAGGGATTCATTGCCCACTTTGGAAAATTTGAGCAGCAGAATGGTTGACATTTCTATTCCATTTTTATGTCCATTTTGTCACTCGTCAACAATCCACCTTTTCTTTAATTGCAACTTTGCTTCTACTGTCTTTACATCAGCTGGTCTACATGCTAATTAAGGTTTCAGCATGCTTCAACACAGAGCGTCATTATCTTTTCGCCAATTCATCACTGTTAATGAAGCTTCTGTTGTGGAGATTTTCGTATGGTTCGACAAGATGATGGTGTGGAAACTCCTTGTGATTTGCAAGATTTGATACATGAATTCCGCTCTTTGATTCATACCCATCATTTTAAACTCCCTTGTTGGGTTCCTCGACATGAAAACTACTCCTCTCATTGTTTAGCATCTATTGCTACGTGTGGTTATTCATATACTTTTGGGGCACTCTCTACCAAACTTCTTGTATTAAGACGATTCTGGACGATTTCCAATACTTGGAAATAATATTACTGTGTTTGATAAAAAAAAAGATAAAAATACCCCTTATTCTAAAACACAAATTATAATGACAAAGATGCCCCAAGGTTCTTTTTTTTTCTTCAAACCTACCACCAGAAGCTTTCACCGTTACGCCACCAGCTCCGCCGCCTCGCCACCAGCTCCGCATTTGTACAATAAAAAAATAAAAATCGTAAGTATACACATTTATACAATTTTTATGATATTTTTGGGGTGTTTGGAGAACTAGAAGGGACAAAGATTGTAGCTCGGGTTGTAGTTTGCAAAATGCTTTGGTTTATATAGCGGGATGATGCACGATTCGAAGAGGGCAACTCTGTGCAAAGCAATTCATTTTATTGGTAATACTTACCAATAAAATAATTCAAATTTCCGTTTTGAAGGAATGTTATAGCGGTAATATAATTAACTTTAGTTTCATTTGAGACACCATATACCTACGAATAGGGATAAATAAACCGGATTACCAAAATTTATTTTGGCCCGTGCACAATCGGTGTGAAAGTTTTAAAAAATCGATAAACTTTTTTTTCATGCACCATTATCAATATTGTAAAATTCTATAAAATTATCACTGTAACCTTTTTTTTCTTGATTTTGATGGTATGATCAAAATCATCTCGAACATCTTCACGAGATTTAGATTCCACAATCAGTGACTATCATCTCGAATAACATTGATCCACGTGTAAAATTGAGCCCTCAGAGTGAGTAAACACTAGTGAGTCCATTTGATATGAATTTCCTTGCGAAAACTCTGAATTGCGGAATATCAGATCTTTATCTACATTGGGGATTTTGCCGAACCCAGTATAAATGCACGAAATTCAAGCGTCTAGCCCGCATGGTACACTCAACTCTGAATTGCTCTCTAAATAGCCCGCATGTTTAGATCACAAGGTTTCTCTATAAACTAACTAGCCCGCAATGCCAGCTTACAAAGGAGATTGAAACTTAATTAACCTGCAGGATTAAGCAACAATGAAGATAATGAGAATAACTCAAAATTCTGAATATTTGATTGATAAAAGATGATTGTAAACCATCGGCCATCCCTCTATTTATAGGGATAAATTCAGCCAACTCCAAACTCTGAACACAATTGGAATCTAAATCAACTTATGGCAGTTTGAAGAAGGTAAAACCATATTTAACTAAAATACCAAAAAATCAAACCCTACTCTTGGCCGATCTCCTCTTAGAATTAGACTAGAAAATATTACTTTATCTAATCTTACCAAATCTAATTCTAATCAGAATAAATAATAATATTTTCGAAAACCCCTATTGGACTGGGTTCAAAAATTATGAACTCTTCAGAAGCCCGCATGGCCGAGTTATTGGACTGAAATAAAATAATGTTACAATGATCACACTACCTCATTAAAAAACCAAGTGGGAAAAAGAGTATAGTGTTCTTCATAATGTATTCAATTAATCGACACGCTTGAATAATTAATCCAAACCTTAGCCGCTTCTTCATTATTTTTTCATCATGAAGTTGATCAATCAAACCATTCAATACCGCATCCATAAACTTCATTCTTGACTTTGTCATTGGTCCAACCATATCACTTAGAGGATCCCGAACATAACTCTTGATGTTTAATCAAGTCGTGGAATATTTTCATTTATGGTGATAGTCGTTTTGGGATCTCCATCACCCTTTCAACAAAATTAGGATGTTCAAAAAATTTATTCCAACCATCTCCCATGTATACAATTTTCTAGTGCTCAAGCAATTGAACTTCCCATAGACCTTCTCGACGGCTTTTCAAGATCACTGGGTTAGGTGACAATACCTCCTTCATCTCATTTCATAATGTTGGTGGTGAGCATAAATTAATGAATGAAATTGACCGGTCAATATATATTGATTGGTGGTGAGTATAATTTTGATTGCCTAAATCAGTTCTTCACCCCACTCATTTTTCATGCGCCTCTGAGCACAACTATAAACGTCCCGAGCATAGCTATTCCAATCCAATTATACTTAAATAATTTTGTGTATCATAAAACATCAATAATTTTACCTATAAAAATTATGATCAATCGAAAGAAAGAAATTAAAAATGGAGGTGAATAAACATAAACATGCACTTACTTGTGTGGTGATAAGTTGGTCGATACGACCATTTTGCTCGCTACAAGTGCGGGGAGATAGGTTCTTCAAAAAGGTTGTTTAAAAAAAAATATTATGGCATCATTAAATATGGGGAAGTTTCAGGAAAGATGACTCATCATAAGTATATTATAAGTTAAAATAAGTAATAATGAGTATTTGAATACAAAAAATATTATATATATATAATTTTCAAAGTATGTCAATATTTAACTTTTATTTTTTAAATAGTGTGTAATTTAACAAATGCAATGTATAAGTAAAAAAAATACAATGAACTATAAAATTTTGTCAGTTCTGATGAACTACTAAAATATTGTGAACTACTCAAATGCACAATTTAAGTCAACTGTACTATGTAAAAATAATCCACAATCTTATATATTATAGTTCATGAGCCAATCAGTGAGAATATATCGTTACACATTTAAAAATAATTTTGGAATTAAAATGGTAATTGCCCAGTATTTGGGAAGCTGGGCTTATGAGAAAGAAGTAGAAATTAAGATGAGAAAGTGGACTCTGATCAGGTTCTTTATATCAAGAATAACTAAATATACCTCTCTGTGACTTGCACTCTTCGTTTTATAGATTTTCTACTTCTCAACTAACTAATCTAATAGATTTGCTAACTGAAGAATTGCTCTTAACCATCAAACTGATCAAAGCTTCTCTGCGTGGTTAGCTTCTGAGATGGTAGTTGAATCTTGCACTACTATAAATTGAAGCTAAAATAACACTTTTCAGTCTAACACTTATTAAAATGTTATAATACCTTATAAAGTGTTGCTTAAATTTTGAAAAATGTTACCTAAATGTTAAAAAAAATGTGTTAATGCAACATCACCACACGTGAGGCGCTTCTAAATAGGAAGAAATACATATCCGAATTCAGTAACTCTTTGAGAAATGCTTTTGAAGTGCACTAAAGTAGACATACAGTTGAACCGCTATCTAAGAAACCCTACAAAAATTTACAAATTCCAATTTTGGAACTGTTTCTAGAGTGCTCTATAGTAAGAAACTCTAAAAAATATTCCACTTTTATAGTAGTGTGTAGCCATTTTTCCTTTCATTCTTCCATCTTTGCTTTCACTCTTCATTCCTTCTTCTTTCTTTTTTCCTTCGTCTCCCCCTCCTTCCCCAAATCTGACACTTCCTCATTTTCCTTTAAGATGTGAATCTGCGGCGACGACTTCAAATATGAACAGTGTGTGGTGATGAATTTCTTATTATCATGGTATGGTTTCTCCTCCGTTTTAAATTTATTAATGGTAAAACCACATACCAATTAATTTTGATGTATGGTTTTGGTTCAAGGTGTATTGATGATTGTTTTTTGAATTTTTATTATTATGGGTTTGATTGTAAGTGAGTTTATTTGAGTTTTTATTTATGTTTCTGAGGCCAGTTTCAAAGTCATAAGTGGTTTCAGAAGTATTTTTTCAATGTTGGGATAAAATGTGGCGGCCAAAAATAAGCTTCCATAGTGCCACGAAAGGCAACTTTCAACTGCAGTTGTGTAACCACCGTTCAACAACCAGTTCGTTGTGTGGTGGTGCCAAGGAGAGCGGTTTCAAACTCCAATCTAACACCCTATTTCACCACCATAAATAGTCATCTCCTGCACCAGTGAGAACTTGTCAAGACAACCATGTAATCTGCATATCCCAAAGTAGAAAAACTCAGTATACTTTGGGAATCTGTCAACCACAACTAGAATGGAGTCATATCCTTCAGAGTGAAGCAGTCTTTCAATAAAGTCCATGAGGATGAGGAGTGCATTATTTGTGGGTTTTCTTCGAAATTCCATTCTCAATTATTAACTAGTCAATGAACCAAACAAACTGCAGTCTACAACATCCATGAGAAAAAGAGAGAAATACAACATGATTAAACCATGTCATTGCCACTATTATCCTGGATATGGAGACCTTGCGCAATGCTGCCATTCTAAACGGCGTCGCACTCTTGGCTAGGAGAATCCGTTAAATATCTGATTATATATATATATATATATATATATATATATATATAGAGTTTGATTACTAAACTAAAGTTATATTAGTACTAGTATTTCTTATATGTTTTGTACTCTGTTTATTCTAAGAAATAATTCATTCATCCTTATGGGAAATCATTTTTTCATGGTATCAGAGCGTAAGCGACCATTTACGAAATCAGTCCCCTCATCACTCTGAAACACCTTAACGGTGGAAGAAAATTGGTTCTCCATAAAAGCCTCAAAATGACGATAAACTTCCCAAATTAGATTTGTGGCGCAATGGATAAAACCACGAGAGTCGGGAATGAGTATCAAGAAAAATGGCATAGTGGGAGAAACCATCAACAGATAAAATAGGAAAGAGCCTCCATAAATCACAATGAACTAGGTCAAGCACCCTAGCAACGCGTTTATCATTTGAATTAAAAGATAAACGCTTGCCTTTACCCTTTTCACACGTATCACAAAGAGTGGGTTTGGGAAAAATCGATGAGACAGATAAGGATCTAGAGCAAACTGATAAAATATAACGTCTTTATTATGGTGCATTGATATCACATCAATGACACACCTCATTAATGATGAGAATTACAATATATATAGGGCTACAACAAACCAAATTTTAACAGGAATAGGATTCTAAAATCTACAAGGAAATTACCATCCACTCCCTCCATCCCACAATAAACTTCCTATTTTCCTTTCTAGGATGATCCACTATAAACTTCCTAATTCTAAACTTTCTACATTTAGCTATAAATATGTAGTCATAACTCATCATTTCATTTGATTTATGTAGGCCCACTCTCATCACCCATTAAAAAGATGCCACATATACTTGTCTTAAAGTTTGTGCAAAAAACAATGAGGAACTTTAAAGTGGGACGGAGGAAGTATAATCTAACATACAAGGAAACCTAATTCTCTAAGATAACTACCATTTATAACATTTCCTACAAGGAAATGATTTCTATTTTCTTATCACCCTCCCTCAAGTTTGAGTATGATGATCAAGAATGACCAACTTGCAAAGAAGATTATAATATTGCAAATCGTTAAAAAATTGAAAAAAAAACAAATCACCATAAAATAGGATTTAACTTCAGTAGCGGTAGAAGTAGCAGCAATAATAGTAACAGTGGCAGCCGGTAGAGCAGTATTCACATTCATTAGAAGCATTAGCAACAACATCGGATTCATGATTCAACGTGTTGGAGATTGGTAGAAATCAGTCGATAGGGCAATGACAGCAGGTAGTGGCGGGCACCGGACAACGACAACGATGCGAACACGTATGTTCTGCGGTATCATATGCGAATTCAGATTCAGGATTTAACATAGGAGCAGGATTGGATCAGATATGCGATGGTAAATTGGGTCTGTGGCAAGACGTGGCGGCGCATGGATGATCAGTACAGCGGTGCGTGCGGGTTCTAAAAATTGCAAAAATAGATCGGCGACTGTAGCAGCACTACAACGGCGGCAGCGGTCGGTCTGGCGATGACTGGTGAGCTACCGACGGCAGCAGTGGCGCGTGTATGTTACGATCGATCATTGGAGGTGCGACGACAGCTCGACAGCGGAATTTTCTTAGGATTTATGTTTCAGGATTATAGGAGCTGATATCATGATAAAATATAATCTTGGTAATTAATGGTGCATTGATATCACATCAATGACACATCTCATTGATGATGAAGATTACAAAATATAATGCTACAACAAACCAAAGTCTAACAGGAATAAGATTCTAAAATTTACAAGGAAATTACCATTTATAATCTAACATACAAGGAAACCTAATTCTATAAGGTAACTACCATTTATAACCGTTTCTACAAGGAAATGATTTCTATTTCCTTAACACACACAAACCAGAAATAACGGAATACAGAACATGACCAAGTCTAGCATGCCAAGTTTCAAAAGACGTACGCGACTTATTTGATTCCACGGTAGATAAAAAAGCAGATGCACCATAGTCTAAAACATAAAGTCACCCAAGGTTTCCCTACTGATTTTATGCAGAATAATAAATGAGTGATCATCAAAGCAAACCACACAATTTAAATCCCAAGTTAATTTGCTAATCGAAAGTAAATTCTAAGTGATATCAAGAACAATAAGCATATCATAAAGAGGCAGAGACTTAGAAATCCGAGAATCGTCGACATGAGTAATAGGGAGATGTGAATAGACAGGATTTTTTTGGTCATTTGAGCTCGTTTAATGCCTCAAAACGACAATTTACTGTTTTCTGGGTTTTTGTTTTATTTCTTGAGTTATTTCCGAATTTCCTTCTTTATCATTCTAGAGTTTCATTATTGTATTGAAGGACCTCTTATACTATTAAGATATTTTATCTTACATAATAATATTTTTGAGAGTATTTCCCCTCTGGTAAACTCTATAACCAAAACCTAGGATTTGTACTTGTTACCCTTGATTGTTCTTCAAAACTTCGTGTTTGCAGATCTCTTTTGATATTTTGATTGCGTCACATTTGGTCAAATTAATCAATTAAAATAGCTAACAACAAATCACAAACAGTTTAACCATCGATCCACTAATCAAATTAAGCCATATAGCTAGAGAGAGGAAGTGCAGTTGTAAAAATTCTGTTGTACTTTCACTCGCAAGAAAATTGCTTTTGTTTGGCACAAAACACGCACACTAGGAAAAGTAAGACTAATACTATTATTTTGTAGGTTCTTCGAAAGTAAAGAAATAATTATAAGATTGTGATAAATTGTGCCGTTTAACCAGAATTGGGTTTCAATATTCATGTAATAGTCATGGGTAAATTAGACATTTAAAAATTTATGCATTTTTATTTTTTTAGAAGGGCAAATGAGTCTTTTACTTCATTTTTGGTGAAAATCTCTGTTAACAAAAAAGTCAAACTAGTTGAGTTAGTTTGATACATCTAAATAATTAAGGGTTATTTTAGCACTTTGTTAAAAAAAATTGCTGACTAATCCACAATTGAGTTTTTTTTTCCCTGCACAACATAGACTTGCAGATAGAGCAGATGCAGACATGGCGGCACAACCACATCATCACCGCCGCCCCCGCCTCGCACACATCTTGCACTCAAGCGTCAACGACTTCGACATGTCGAGATCCTCGTGACCGAACTCTTTGATAGAAAGTAAAATCCACAGATAATTGTGGTTATGTGTGATATTATGGTAGATGGATGGTTGAGTTATATAAAACAAATAAAAAAGGGTATTTATTTCTGATGATGATTCTAAATCAATTATATATTTATTACCCCTCTCAAGCAATGCGTAGGACTTTCTATCACACATCTACACCAGCACCGCCGCAAAAACCACCCACACCTACGGCAGACGATTCTTTTGCATCGTATCACTGAAAGATGGAGCCCTCAGAGCAAATTCAGGTGAAGGAATCAGTGCTGAAGAGTTGGATAGAGACAGTCTGTGGTGGTAATCCCAAACTTACTGTTCCTGTTGGCCCTCGTTTTCTGACTGAACTGCCTGCTTTGTTACCATGATAGAAAGTAAAACTCACACATTATTATGGCTGTGCGTGTTGATATATATATATATATAGTGAGTACAAAAGGTATAATAAGTAGAAAAAATATGATATATACAAAACTAATAAAAAAGATTATTCTTTTCTTATTCTGATTTTAAATCAATTATATCTCTATTAATCTCCTTCCTCCTCCTCCTCCATCTTCATGATTAACTCTACATAGTCCTCCGCCAACTCATCCACCTTCCGATCCATTTCACTAATCTTCTCCAGTAGCTCTTTATTATGAACTATATGATCACTTGCCCGTCATTTGCACGGTCGAATTATGCTACCCCGTCCCTTATTACATTAGTTTCTAATATACTGTTGTAATTTTAACTATAAAATATCAATATTATTTTAAAAAAAATTAGGTTTCGGATGCAAAAATATTATTACAAGTTTTTTCATTTAAAATATGAACTACGTGATGTTTGCCCCTCATTTGCACGGTTTTACATCTCTGCTAATCAGTCCCATAATTAGATTCATTTCTAATATTATTATGACGAATCGAAGAAAAAAAGAAAAGAAAAAACGAGGTGAATAGACTTGCACTTACTTATGTGGTGATAAGCTGGTCATGTGACCGTTTTGCATGCTAAGAAGGAAACTAATATCTATAACTTAGATGATAGTTTCTTTATTAAATGCACTTATTCTGCACGAGAGATAAGCCAACCAAAAAATAAAATAAAATCGTAACTATACATATTTGTACGATTTTTACGTGTCATTGCTCTGAAAATGCTTTTGTTTGTACTTTACATAGCGGGATGATGCACGATTCGAGGAGAGCAATTCTGTGCGAAGTGATTCATTTTATTGGTGATACTTACCGACAAAATAATTCAATTTTTTTTTGTTTTGAAGGAATATTATAACTGTAATATATTTAACTTTAGTTTCGTTTGAGACATCATATCCCTACGAAAAGGGATAAATAAAACCGGATTACAAAAATTTATGTTGGCCCATGCTCAATCGGTGCGAAAATTTTAAAAATTTGATAAACCTTTTTTATGCACTATTATCAATATTGTTAAATTCTATAATTATTAGCATAGCCTTTATATTTCTTGAGTTTGATGGCATCGGATCAAAATTGCCTCGAACATTTTCACGAGATTTAGATTCCACAAACAATGACTTATCATCTCGAAAAACATCCACCTATAAAATCGAGCCCTCATAGTGAGTAACACCAGTGAGTATAGTGCCCTACTTCTATTTCTTTGTGATGGGTTTTGGCCCGTTCTCAACATACTGGGTGCAAAAATATTCCCGACACGCATGCGTGGGATGTGCATTGCCATATCTGCGTTGACATTTTATGTTGGAGACATCATCGTTTCATAGTGAGTTCCAGTGATGCTTACTGCCATGGGACTTGGTGGTGTGTTTGCAATATATGTGGTGGTATGTGTCATCTCGTGGGTCTTTGAAGAAAACTGAATTTTAAAATACATAAAAAATCTCAAATTTATATATCAACTTATATAGATTTATATTTTAACCCATATGAGTTGAAATCCGCGAATTTACCCATTTTAAACCCTGGAGTTGAGTGATTTTCAACCCACAAGTTGAGCAGGTTTCAGTCCAACTTATTTTGACCTGACCTATTTTTGACCCGTTATAAAATGGGTCAAAATGAGTCAATACCCATAATATTCTATTACTCATATTATTCAACCCGTATTTGGTTCGTCCGCCCATTTGCGACCTTTAGCAGCACGACCACTGCATCATCGCTGCCCCCCGCCTCGCACACATCCTGCACACATAGTCGCCAACTCATCCACACCTTCTGATTCAGTTCACTTAATCCTGTTCTGCAGCTCTTCATTGTTGGTATGCCTTGAATACGTATTAGTCGCTTCGACAGGTTGGTACGGGGGTCTCGCTGCCCGGTCAGTGAGTCGGGGGGTCCAGGGGGGTGGAGCACACCCTGGCCTGCGGGTCCGGGGGGCGGAGACGCCCCCGGCCCGACGGTATCGCAGGTCCTCTGTTTGGTCTGTTATTGGTATTCTGTCTTCTGTTTCGGTTTGGGCCAAAATGTTTTTGGGCCCAAAGCCATTGGGGTTTACGATGGAGAGGGCTATATATAGTGCCTCGTCCTTTTACTGTAACTCCAAGAGATAGGATTGGTAGAGAGTAGGAAATCTGTAATCTGGCCTTTTTCCTCTAGTGGAATCCAATCTTGGTCGGCCGTGGATGTAGCCGAATTGGTGAACCACGTAAATTCTGGTGTTTTGTCTTTTGCTTTTATTTTCGTCGCTTGTTCTTTCTCGGTATTCTGCATAACAAACTGGTATCAGAGCTTATGGTTAGATCCGCGGTGGGTATATCGGATTTTGGGTTTATCAGATTGGGTTGGTCGGATCTGGTGTGGTCGGATCTCATATCTGATCGAGGAGCAAGATGGCAGCGCTGAACGTGA
>JAULKM010010649.1:0-14809 GCA_032355605.1 Rubia tinctorum
TTAGCATAGTTACTTGACTTTGCTAGTTTTGTTGTTTTTACTTTCATAACTTAGGAAACCAACCAACCAAAACCCCTTTTTACTTGCTTTTATATCTACGTATATATATCTAGGCTTATACTCACCCTTGTATGCATGAACACTTAGGAATATCCCTCTTCTCTATGGACGACCCCGACTTACCAAACTATCTACTTAGTTGTATTTAGTAAGCATATTGGGCTTAAAATAGTATCTTTGAGAGGTAGGCGACGACCTCCCAGGTGACAAAAATCAGGAAGAATCTGGGAAAATTCCAACTACCATTTCAATTTGGTGGCGAGTTGCGAGATTTCCTTCGCACTCACAAAAAAATCAAAAGTTTTGGAAAAAATATCAACTCCCACATCTAGATTTTTGCGAGAAGCGACACACTGTCACAATTCGCAATGGTCTTGTCCTGATTGCGATGAAAATCATAAAGAGTTTGAAAAAAATACAAGTCCCAGGACTATATTTTTGTGACTCGTGACAGGTCTGTCGCGAGCGTGATGACCGTTTGACTTATGATATTCCATTGACTTCTTCATCGTGATTCGTGACAGTCTCATATAGAGTCACGATACTGCAGCTATAAAGAAAAAAATGGGCAGAACCCAATTTTTTTCAACCAACCCTCTCAATTCCACCGCTCATCCACCATAACCACCACACCTCCACCATTCTCCCACCAAATCCGGCCAGAAATCATCATTTAAATTGGCTGGTATAATCCCCATACAACACCCCCCCCCCATTGTTTTCCATTCTTTTTCCCGCCAAAACCCGCCAAGAACTCAAAACCCTAACATTTGGGGATTTTGAAATTGCAAGTGAATAGAGTTAAAAATTCTTTTGCGCTCTGTTAATTCATCACCCTAGGCATCTAATTGGTACATTCTTTCACTTATTTGCTATTAAATTGTGATATTGGTTAAATTATGGATTTTTGTGAATATGTCCATTTATGGGAATTGGTTGAATGTGGATGAAATGTTGTATTATGGATTTGGAAATGTTCATATTGTTTTCATGATTTCATTTTGGTTGAGAACTAGTAGGACTTGATTTTTGCTAGTTTGGTTTTGGCATTGGATAAGGAAATTATTGGATTTTATGGCTATAGTGGTACTGTGGTAATTTTGTGGCTATGGTTTGTTCTTTTGGTGGATATGTTGCCTATGTCCTTCTTTGGATAGATACTTCAGACATTGTTGACATTAGATAATTCACCTATGTTTGTGCTTCTAGGAAATTACATAAAGGCTATATGTGGAGATAGATTGGTGACATAGAAGTGCATACAATATGTGTTAGCTACATGTAGATCTCGAATTGTTGGAAATTACAATGATTGCCCTAAATTTCTAAAACAGGACAAAATTATGGCATAGTTTATTTAGCAATACATGTGGATCGAATTTTACATGTGTGGACATTTAAGTATTCTTGCATCTTTGTAGTAGCTTTTTATGATTGTAGTGTGTTGACTACATCATTTTGACTATGATTGCTAATTTCTATACCGATGCTTGGATGTTTATCAATGTGTGTTACATACTTTGGGAAAATAATATCCTAGTGATGATTGCATGATTTTTGTCCATTATATCCTTGTGTGTTTAACATTTTTTCTATGTTGATAGATGCCTCCGAAGAGACCTAGACCTACTCGAGCTATGATCGCATCCGCGCTCCACCTCCGCCTTCTCCATTGGTAGTAGAGCCAGCACCACCACCTCCCCCAGTTAGATTTATGGGTTTGCTCCAGATCATCTGTGCTGATGTTGATAGATGGAACATGTTAGCATCAAAGAAGATCCGAGAGACATGTTTCGCTGATGAGAGCGCGTTGGAGGTCCTTCAGCTGAAGAAGACGGTCTTATTTCTCCTTGATAGAGGATATCTGAGGTTTCTTGTCATGAGGTGTACCCATCTACCAAAGATACACCTTGTAATTCTTGTCCATGGTGAGGGTATTTACTTAGAGGGATGGAGTGCCCTAAAAGAGGTTCATTCAGTTTCATCTGAATAACCAATCCATTGAGATGACCCTCTCGCAGATTGAGGAGGAATTTGGTTGGGATAGAATAGAGATCTAGGCGAGGTTCGATCAGGGGAGACATACCCTCACCACCGAGGAGAACTTCTTATTCTAGCACACTATCACCAAGAAGGTGCGGAATGTGAGAGACAAGAACAATGTGATCATCCACCCTGCCCTTTGATATGTACATTGCCTGCTCTCTACTACTTTGTTTTGTAGCGCTGAGGCGACAAATGTGCTGAATGATCGCTTCTTGTGGGAGTTGACTAGTGAGGGGACAGGATACGGAGGGTGGGCTGATTTATGGGTTACAAAGGCTCTTAAGGCGAGAAAGAAGGACAAGGGCGAGATATCAGTGGGGATATGATTACCCTCCATGCAGAACAGTTTTGCGCCACCATTCTTAAGGGCCTTCAACGACTTGGTATGAATGGCCAACTTCCACCTGATAAAGCCCACAATATATCGAAGGGTGTTTCATTGATTGTATGGGGCTGGAGGTGTCACATTCATGAAGCTCCCACAGCCCCAGCGTACAAAGCTGGAGATGGACACCCTTGGGACTGATTTGGCGATCAAGCCATATGCTGAGTGCAAGCAAGGTTTTCTACGGGAGTTTAATAATCTCCCGGTATGGACTGATGAGGTTGCTCTTCCGTCTACCCAAGATCCGACGCGGGATGCACCGCATTTTCCACCTTCTTCCCCACAGTAGCAACAACCTGATCCGATGAAAGAGGATCACATCAGCCACAGCCGGTTCCCGTACCCACCTCCAGATTACTACTCGTGACTGCACAATATGATAGATGAGAACAACATAAATATTTCTCGGAACATTTTTGGATATGGATGAGGAGATTGATCAGCTCGCATCCAGAATCTTGAACATGCAGACACGCTCTGGTGACACACTAGGCCCAGATCCCGGGACAACGAGGCATAGGGAGAGGCGTCAGAGGAATGAGGAGTGGGCGTCTCTATATTAGCATCGCTACGGAGATGGTGGTTCATCCTCACAGCAGTGATTGTGACCATATTTTACTTTCGTACTCCCCTACTTTGATTTGTATTGTGTTTTGCCATGTTTTGTCTACATTGAGGTCAATGTGGGTGTTTAAGTGTGGGGAGGGGATTTATCAATTACTTGGGATGATTTAGAATTGGATATTTTGGATATATTTTTTTAGTTTTGGGATGTTGTGTTTTGATGTATCCAGATGTTTTTGTAGCTTTGACATGCGGAAACTTTTTGGCTATTTAGGATAGAAAAAACATGGAAAATGAAAAAATGTTTTAAATTGAAATTTTTGAAAAAAAAATAGAAAGTGAAAAGGAACAAAAAAGAATACCCGTTAAGTTAAAAATACTAGAGGGCAATTTAGGCAACATTGGTGGCTCGGATAGGCCAAAAACCCAAAAGGGTGGCCTAAGCAAAAATGAAAGACTAAATGTGTGTGCGAGATGTTAGCTAAAAGAATAATGATGTGTCGCTAGGATGAAAACCAAAAAGGGCTCCTAGGCAAATTGACAGAAAGAGAGAAAAAAAGTGTTACAATTTGCGCATTTTTCGGCATTGGAGTCATAAGCTTGATGTTGACACATGTACAGATCGAATAGCCTAACATCATGGGCCTTCTTAGGATTGGGTAATTTAGCGGGGGAAAATGAAGTAAGGTATGAAACAACTCATTCATCGGGGACACGTTTTTCTTTGATCTATTAGATGCTACTAGACCCATAGTGTTAAAGGTCGGGATTATTCCTTGATTTTTTCCGCTCATCATTATTGTGATGGTGGATTGGAATAAAAATTAAATTGTTGTCAGTGGGAATATATGTTATTTCATATATTTTTTGTGAGATTCCATTCATTAATAATTTTGGTATTTTATTATCTATTATTTGTCTCATTCTTTTAACCCTATTTTTCAAAACCCTATTTTCAATTACTTTCAGAGACAAAATTAAAATAGACTTGTGTATTAAAAATACATTTCAATCATTTTCAAACAAGCAAATATATTTTTCGACCCCAATTTTTTTATAAGGTTTGGTTTTTCGGACCAATAATCGACACTGGTCATCAATCGCATATGACGTCGGTAATACCGACATATGATGAAAGTCGGGCATTTCATAGTAAACTATTTTCCACGTCGAATACTCTTCTATTACAACACTTACTTCGATTTCATAAATTTTTACTTTGTGCAATATATAACTGTGGTAAAAAAAACCTACCTTTTACCTAGGTTAATTTTTATGCTAGTAAAAAACACTATTACTTTGTTTATTTACAAATTGAGGTAAATGAACCCTTTACCTCCATTATTTGGAAAAAAATCAAAATGAGGTAAACAAACCGTTTACAAAAGTCATTTTTCTTGTAGTGTTCTTCTAGTTGTTTTTATAGTACTCTTGAAGACGAATCCAATGATGCCATATATGGACACCAATTCATGTCGGATAATTATCAAAACTTGGTCCAAAGTTCTTCACCAATTAATTTTGCCTTCTCTTCACCCCTTTCTAAATAGGAGGAATGACTTGAGAGATCCCTAAACTCCCTCCATCGTTCACCATTTGCCCCCTCACTTTTTAAAGCACTTTTGGTCCCTCAACTAACAGAATTGATGATTCTAGACCCTTCCGCTAGGTCAAAGCATCAAATTTAGTCAAAATCCTTAATTTTAAGGGTAAAATAGTCATTTATCAATTTTCTAATTTTCATTCTCTGTTTTCCTTTCCTTTTTTGTTTTAATTTTCCCTTTTCCCTTCCCTTTCAACTTTACCATCGCCCACTACATTTGACACCACCATCACCACTTCTAACAAGGCTCAGATTCAGCGGCTTCATCATCGCACTCCAGGTAAACCACACAAAGGAGGGCATGTTGGGACTAGTCCAGTATGTGTCAGCACTAGCCAAAATAGCCGGAGGCACCACTGCTCTCTCTATCGCTCCCTTTTGGAATCGCTACCCCTCAATGTCATGGTGATCTAGAAATCGTCACCTGTATCCATCGCGAGTACGACGAATTCCCAGGCACCAAAGTAACCATCATCTCTCTCAATGATCCAGATCCACCTCCTGCCGCACCACCCCAGCAAGTGCTCCACCTTCAAGGTCATCACCGCCCACTTGTAGTGATGCCACACAGTGTCATTGAAGCCGAACGCAAGGAGAAGGTGAGGTGTCTCTGGTAAAGTTAGTTTCCAGAATTATTTCAGATGCTTTTAATGCACGATAATTATCCTCAATGACTGACTCAATTCATTTCTTCTGCATAGAGGAAATTGTTGTTGTTAAAGTGATTTTGTAAGACGACTTTTTCACTAAGTGGGTTGTTCAGGATCAGAGTCGTTGAGATGAAGCAGGGTGCAGGGCGAAGAAAATGATGATGATGGGAAGAGAGTGGGCTGAATTGCAAATAAAAAGGATAGGGCCAGATTGTAAAAAAGAAATGATAGGGATTGGATTGTAATAAAGCGATGGAGAGGGACAGAATTCATAAATATTAAAAAAAAGATTGAATTTGTAATTAAAAAGGATGCAGGGGGTTGGATTTGTAAATAAAAAGATGAAAGAGCCTTTTTACCCTTGATTTTATTAAAAACTCAGCAATTAATGGTCAAAAAGTCAAAGTTAACGGTTTGACTGGACGTAAAGGTTACAACTCATTAGTTCTGTTAGTTGGGGGGCCAAAAGTGTTCAAGAAAAAGATGAGGAGCACAGGGTGAATGATAGAGGGAGTTCATTTCATGGGCCTCCCAATTCTTTTATCCCATTTAAATTTATCTTCTATCACTTTGTAAGTGGCCTTTGACCTTCTATCATTCTTGCGAATGGCCTTCTTCAATCATCTACCATTCTTGTCAATGGTCTTCCCCATTGATCGGTCTCCAATAAGTACAGAAAAAATCTACTGCCTTAGCCCGTTAATTCTTACTTAATTATTTTTCACAGTTTTCAGTGATCATGTTTGACCGATGATATCTCTAGCTACATATAATAGTTCTGAATAAAAAATTAATAATTAGAAAATAAATGCTAAGATTAATTTAATAAGATCTCACATGATATTTTTATTTCATATGTATTTTAGTTGAAATTTAGGGTTAAATTATACAAAATTTGACTTTGAAAAAACAGTTGAGCAAGTTTTAGTTGTACGGAGGGAGTAGAATATAACCAAATCATAGAGGCAAAACACACTAGACACTAAATGCTTACAAAATAGGGAAATTACAATGAATAGCACACAAAGTGATTCTAACCTCTATTTGGTAAAACGCCTAATATGCTAGCAAACAACCAACAAAACTTGGTAAAAAGGGGTATTAGTTACGTTAAGAAATAATTTACAATCTCATCACTTCTCAATTTGTTTTTGCTCAATAAAAACAACCTCATTTACTGTTATGTTTACAATGTGTATTGCCTGGTTCTCATTGTTCATAGAAATTTTTTGTAGGACTTTATCCCTTTATAAGTCATTGGACATTTTCTTTTTCTTACAAAAACCAGTATTCCGCTCTCTCTAATCTCTCCACCCATTGTTTTGCATATACTTCCTTTTTCTTGGGCCCCCATTCTGACATATCTGGGTTCTGAGCCATTCCTCATTTGCCATTGCTACCCTTTTCTATTTTTTGAGAATTCTCTCACATTCAATAATTCTAGGGATTTCTTCATTTCCTTCAACACTATGGCCATATCATGCAATGTTTCAATTTTCCTTGTTTTCCACACACATCTTATAGTTTCTTTGAACACTGGTAACAACTCTGACATGTTAAAATACTTGAACTTCCTCTTTGTTTTCCTTTCATACTTTTGTTAGGTCAAAATTAGGGGAAAATTATTTGAAAAGGTCTCAGGTTTGATGTCACAGTATACCAATGGAATGTGCGTCGCTCATTCATAGTGGTTTAGGATTTTATTTTTAATTCACATTGGTTAGCAGTCGGTCATGGTGTCATCATAACCGACTGCATGGCGATGTATGTATGTGGCGGTCATCAATATGTTTATGACCGACATAGTCACAATTTTGGTCACATGTTTTTTGTTAGAGAACGACAGTAATTGGGAACCGAAGTCAAGTTTACAATCTCTCAGTTTTCTTGCAAACTGCAATGATTCATCATATTTAAAAAAAAATCAATTACAATCGATATCTTAGTTCTTTTCTATAAAATTAAGGAGTCATTGTTTGCAATGGTTCATCTAGTTAGGCCAACTTTGAGGTGAGCGATTTATGATCAGTTTGCTACATTTATTTTATTAGGTCACCTATATTCGAAATTTGTAATAATTTCATTATTTTACTACAGTTTAGGGTTACATGTAGGACCGTGGGTGATCCTTATATAGATATTCACTATTATACCATGTACATTGATCCCACATTTCAGCTGCACCTTAAAACAGCGAAACTTTGGGTTAAACCCCACTATGGTAAGTCCTACTTAATGCATGTACTTTAACTTTTGTTTAACATTTTTTTTACCATTGCATATATACAAACTGTAAAAAAAATTATGATTCACTACACCCCAAGGACATGGTAGCACACTTATCAAATGAGAAGGTACGTTGTGTTGAGATTCTACGGAGAAGAGTGACACGTGAGCTACTTGGGGAGCAGGAAGATCAAGAACCTATTCCCAAATAGGGATGATGATGGTTCGGGTTTAATAAGACCCAGAATCGACCCTAAAAAAATTTAGTTAGACCCTACCCGACACGGACCCGTAGGGGCTGAAAAATTTAGACTCGTACCCAAACCCTATTGGTCTAAACGGGTCTTGAATCCAAAATGGGCCTAGTATTCTTTTTTTTCTTCAGTATATATAATATATATAATATCTTAAATACAAATAATTCAATTTCAATATGTATATGAAATATTTTTTCAAGAAAAAAATATACCCGAACCTATTTTTTTCACACCTATTTTTGACACTATTCTCTCTCAAAGTTTGACCGCATATTTTAATAGATATATGGGCGATAATATCATCATCTGTATTCATCATAACAAGTAGTTTTTAAATATCAACTTTTTATTTGTCGTTATTATACATAGTTAAACATACTAACGGTGAAACATGTTCTTCAACTGGGTGATAATGATTGTTGCGTAATTTAATCTGGGATGAAGGAAGTATATATTATTTGTTAAATTAAAAATAAAAATAGACAGAGAATGTGAAAGTAATCCAGAAATTAGGGTAATATTATGAGCAACGTGCATATATAACCCTACCTAATTCACATAAGTGTAAATATAACCTTTTGAAAATTGAAAGTAAAAATATAACCTTAGATAGTTAGTGTATGTGCAAATATAATCCTTTCCGATGAATTCAAGCCGAAATTGAGTGAAAATTTGATTTTACCCTCTAAAAAAAAGAAAATACTAAAAATAATGAATAAATAAATAAATTTGACCTCTCCCTCATGGCGCCACTGTGAGGACGTCGGGCCAACAAATCTGAAGCAATGGCCTCAAACCTGGACCCTAATGGGGAGGAGATATCGAATCTGAAGCAAGGGATGGATAAGAGGGAGAATGCCGTGCAGAAGCAAGGGCTGGGGTGGGTAGCACCACTGGGATACGGGCTGGGGTGAGGTGGCGCCGCTGCAATTGAGGGAAGCCAATTTCGATCGGAGAGGCGGCATCATGCAGGATAAAATTGGGACATCAAGTAGAAGCTAGGGGCAGATGGGGTGGGGCTGAGGGCGAAATTTTTTGGCCAAAGATGGAGTCGTGCTAGGGTAGGTAGGGCTCGACTCAGACGGAAACTGAGAAAATTGTATTTCTTTGACTCCTATCTGCGCATGTGCTAAGGTGGGGCTCAACACGGCGGAGATGGAGGTTGGTGGTGAGGGGGAGGCTGATGGGATGGGTGGCCAGTGGTAGTGGGAGGACAGCTGGCGGGGGAGAGGTGGAAGATGCTGGTGGGGGTGGACTGACAAAGGGCATTTTAATTCTTTTAAATTTTTTCTTCAGGCTAAAAGAGCATTTTGGTCATTTCCAGTCAGTCAATGGTCGGAAATGGCTGGTCAAAGATGGAATATAGTCTTTAGGGTTATATTTGAACTTATGTAAAGAAGTTAGGGTTATTTTTGCACTAAAAATTATCTCGGGGTTATATGTGCACTTAGTGAACTTATATAGGTTATATTTGTATATATCCCTAATTTTATATATAGGTAGGGTTATATGGGTCTAAGGGTCGGGTCTGGGCCGGACCTGGATCATAATATTTTAGACCTGGACCCAGACTTGTATTTTAAAATCTAGACTCGGACCCAGACTCGGACCCGATGAGTTTAACTTGTTTGGACTCATACCTGACCCAATGGGTCTACACCATGTGAATCCGGGTCGGGTCCTAGACCCAAGATCAATCCTATTCCCAAAGAGTGTTGGACAGTTTGTTAGTGGCAACAACCCGTTCATTGGGAACACGGTCATCTTCGAGCTATTAGTGCTACCTGACCCATAGCGTTAAAGGTCATGATTATTCGTGCTTGAATTTTTATGCTTATCAATATTGTAATGGTGGATACCGTGGTTTGGAATAAAAATTAAATTCTTGTTAATGGGAATATATATTATCTCATGTTATTTATGTGAGATTATGTTCACTAATAATTTTGTTATTTTAATATCTATTGGTTGTCTCATATTTTAACCTTACCATTCAAAAACATATTTTTTAAATTATTTTCAGAGAAAAAATTAAATTAGACTCGTGTATTAAAAATATGTTTCAATCATTTTCAAATTAGTAAATATATTTTTCAACCCTGATTTTTTATAAGGTTTGTTTTTCTGACTAATAACCAACCCCGACCATCTATAACATATCGTTGGTAATATCGACATATTATACGAAGTCGGGCATTCAATAAACACTATTTTTGCAATAAATAACTGTGGTAAAATCCTACCTTTTACCTCGATTATTATATAACCGAAGTAAGGAAAAAAATTCTTCATTTTATTAAAAACAAGGTAAATGAACCTCTTAGCTCAGTTATTTGGAAAAAATCAAAAGACCGAGGTAAAAAATAATTTTTCTTGTAGTTTTCTTGTAGTCATTTTTATAGTATTCTTGAAGAAAAATCCAATTATGCCATATATGGACACCAATTCGGCTTGGATAATTATCAAAACTTGGTTCAAAATTCTTCACCCATTACTTATGCCTTCTCTTCACCTCTATCTAAATTGGGCAAACGACTTGGGAGCCCCCTAAACTTCCTCGATTGTTCACCTTTCGCCCATCATCTTTTGTTGAACATTTTTGCCCCCTCAACTAATATAACTAGTGAGTCTTGACCCTTCTGTCAAGTCAAAGCCTCAAGTTTAGTCAAAATCCTTAATTTTAAGGGTAAATTAGTCGTTTATCAGTTATCATTTTCCAATTTTTATTTTTTGTTTTCCTATTTTTTTCCCTTTTTATTTTATTTTTCCTTCCCCTTCCTCTTCCCCTTCTCATTCCCCGTCCCCTTTTCCATCGCCCACCATATCTGACATCACCATCACCACTTCTGACACTGATGAAATGAAAAAACTTCATCTTCGCACTCTGGCTAAACCACACAATGGAGGGTGCGTCGAGACTAGTCCAGTTTGTGTCAGCACTAGCCAAAATAGTCGGAGGTGCCGCTGCCCCCTTCGTCGCCTCCGTCCGGAATCTCTACCTTCTCAACGCCGTGGTGATCCAACAATTTCCACCTGCGTCCACCGCGAGTACGACGAAGTCTTGGACACTAAAGGAACCATCATCTCTCTCAACGATTCAGAACCACCTCCTGCCACACTACCCCGCAAGTGTTCCACCTTCAAGGCCCTCACCACCTTAGCATTGTTGAAGCCAAATGCGATGAGGAGGTAAGGTGTCTCTAGAAAAGTTAGTTTCCTTATTTATTCCAGATGTTTCTTTCGATTTTTGGCCTAATAGATGCTCGATAATTTTTGTCAATGACTGACTCAATTAATCTCTTCTTCTCATTTTGTTGAGGGAACTGTTGTTATGAAAGTGATTCTGCAGGAAGGATTTTTTGCTAAGTAGGTTGTCCAGGATCGAGCCCTTTGAGATGAAGCAGGGTGCAGAAGAAGAAGAAGAAGAAGACGATGATGGGAAGGGGTGGGTTAAATCGCAAATATAAAGGATAAGGCCAGATTGTAAAAAAGAGTAATAGGGATTGGATTGTAATAAAAGGATGGTGGGATACTAAATTTGTAAATACAAAAGACATGGATTTGAATTGTAATAAAAAAGGTGCAGGGGGCTGGATTTGTAAATAAAAAGATGAAAAGTCATTTTTACCCTCAATTTTATTTAAAAAGAAACAATTAACGATCAAAATTTCAAAGTTAACGGTTTGACTGGACGGAAGGGTCACGACTCAGCAGTTCTGTTAGTTGAGGGGCCAAAAGTGTTCAACAAAAGAGATGAGGGGCAAAAGATGAACGATGGAGGGAGTTTAGGGGCCTCCCAAGTCGTTCGCCTTTTAAATTTATCTTCTACCAATTAGTAAGTGACATTTTCTCCTCTATCATTCTTGCAAATAACCTTCTTTAATCTTCTACCATTCTTGCCAATGGCCTTCTCCATTGATCGGTCTCCAATAAGCACACTAACCATCAACTCCTTCATTCCCATTAATTCTTACTTAATTGTTTTTTCACAGTCTTTAATGATCATGTTTGACAGTCAATATCTCTAACTACATATAATAGTTATGAATAAAAAATAGATATTTAGAAAATAGATGCTAAGATTAATTTAATAAGATCCCACGTGATATTTTTATCACACACACACACATATATATATATATATATGTGTTAATTGAAATTTGGGGTTAAATTTTACAAAATTTGACTTTGAAAAAGCAATTAGGCAAGTTTTAGTTGGCCGAAGGGAGTAGAATATTACCAAATCATAGAAGCAAAACACACTAGACACTAAATCCTTACAAAATAGAAAAATTACAATGAATACCCGTACAAAGTGATTCTAACCTTTATTGGGTAAAACACTTAATATGCTAGCTAACCACCAACAAAACATGGTAAAAGGGGCATTAATTGTGTTACGTAAATAGCAATTTACCATCTCATCACTTCTCTATTTGTTTTCGCTCAATTAAAACAAAACCATTTACTTTTATGTTTTGCATAGAAAACTTTTGTAGGACTTTCTCCCTCTACAAGCCATTGGAATTTTTTTTCTTACAGAAACTAGTATTCCGCTCCCTCTATTCTCTCCACCTCTTGTCTTGCATCTACTTCCCTTCTTTGCTTCATTTCCTTTCTTGGGGCCCCATTTAGACATTCCTAGATTTTGAGCCATTCCTACTTTGCCTTTGCCACTTATTTTCTATTTCTTGAGAATTCTCTCACGTTTAATAGTTCTAGGGGTTTCTCAATCTCCTTGAACACTATGGCCATATTCTGCAATATTTCAATTTTCCTTGTTTTCCACACACGTCTTATTGTTTCTTTGAACACTGGTGACAACTCCCATACTCCATCCGGTTCTTTAACATTGGCACACTTTCCTTTTTGGGATGGTTTTTTAACATTGGCACACTTCCTTTTTTGGAAAATTTTAGTTTGTTTTCATCCACTCAATTTACTTTTTACTCTATCAATAAATTCTCAACCACTAATTTTACATTCATAAATCCTTGTGCCAAAAGAAAGGGTGCCACTCTTAGAGAACCGGAGGGAGTATATTAAAATACTTAACCTTTCTCTTTGTTTTCCTTTCACCCTGCTATTAGGTCAGAATCAATAGAAAATGGTTTGATAAGGTTTCAGGTTTGACTCACAGTATACTATTGGAATGCGTGTCAGTTATTCATAGTATTTAGGGTTTTATTTTGAATGCGCATTGGTTAGCAGTCGATCGTGGTGTCGTCATAACCGACTGCAGGCCAACGCCGTATGTACGTGTCGGTCATAAATTTGTTTACTACCGACAGTCACAATTTTGGTCACATGTTGTCGGTTAGAGACCGACGTCAGTTGTGAACCGCAGTCAAGATCGCATACTCTCAGTTTCCTTGCAAATCTTAATGACTCGTTGTATTTTTAAAAATTCCAATTACAAGCAATATTTTATTTTCTGTGATATGAAATATAGGAGTCATTGCTGGCAATGTTTCATCAAGTCGGGCCAACTTTGAGCTGAGCGATTTATGTTCAGTTTGCTACATTTATTTTACCGGGTCACCTAGATTCAAAATTCCTAATAATTTTATTATTTTTTCTACAATTTAGGGTAACACATATGGAGAATGATTAATTGTGCATTACCTACAACTTCTAATCTTATAATAAGGGGTATCATCACATACGGTACTTTTACTAGGTATCGGAATCAAGAGGAAAATGAAACTCACTTGTTCATACAATGTGAGGATTCAAAAAGAATCTAGCGAGCTTCTTCCTTAGGTTTTTATTTAAATAATCACCAGCAACAAGATGTTAATTCTTGGTTTTTCTTTTGGCTAATGCAAGCACCGAATAAAGATGCCATCAGACTTTCGATATGCATGGGAAATATGGAAACAGAGAAATTGCAAGGTTTTAAATTATCGGTCAAATGATCTTATTTAATATTGGATGGAGGCAAGAAACTCTTTTGAATCATAAATCAGATTGTTTCAAAAAGAAATCAATAATCTCAAGACTGTGAATAATACGTGACTCGAGAACAGTATTTCTCATCACCAATTCAAGACGAATCTCATGTGAACTATATTACTGGTTTGCATACTCAAGATTTGTTCCCAGACAAAGGATTTATCACTTTTGATGGCTCTTATAAGCAAACAAGAAATTTTGGAACGCCGACATGTACTATCTCTTATAAGGATGATTCCCATCAGCAACAAATATAGAAGGATTCAAATTTCTTTGTTGCAGTTTCAACATTACAAGTGGAGGCGGAAGGTTGCTTTCGTGCAATACAAGCATCACTTAAAAGAAGAACTTCCAATCTGGTGGTTTATACAGATTCGACAACATTATCAGCATCTATCAACAATCCAAATACCGCACCTTGAGAAATAAAGGGACTAATAGAAAGTCTACTACAACCTACATCTTATTTATCGTTTTTTCAAATGATTTAATTTAATTGTAGTCTATTAAATAATGAACATAGACAGCGTATGAGGTGGGCAGAACTCTTCGTAATCTCCATTATGCTTAATATAAGTGTGGTTGTAAAAAAATATATATAGTGACAAAATTATCTAAGATTTGGAGAATGTGTTTGTAGATAATATGAAAAGAAGGCAAAACACAACCCTAAAATGGAAAGGACCCCTTGATGGTGATGGTGATGGTGATGGTGATGGTGCAAAACCTAATCACCCAAAATCAAAGAAATGCTTCAAAACTATGCACCTGAAGCACCATAACCACCCACCCACCACCATGTCTGCAACATGCACACTCACTAATTTCTGACTTTGTTCCCAAACACTGCCAACAGAGCACCAAGCAAACCGAAAATCAATTAAGAAAACTAAAGCAAAAACAATGACCGACTTCATGATTCCCACGTAAAGAGATTTGCAGAATCTCTTCTCAGAAAACTAAGAACAAGAAAGGAAATGTTTAACTGTAAAGGGAATGAATTTTGGGAATGTTTTCTGTATTTCAACCGTAAGGATTCTGTGGGATTACATCAACTATTTAT
>JAULKM010010659.1:0-14808 GCA_032355605.1 Rubia tinctorum
AACGACCACGATCCGATCTATAACCGAGCCGATCCCGAGCTTGTTCACGAACGTGCGTGTTCGTTCTCACCCCTACCCACAGGGTCTTCATGTTAAGGTTTTTAATGAGACAACGTGTTTCAATAGAGAATGTACTCCTTTTCCTTCACTAGTTTTTTTCCACACTGGATTTTCCTAGAAATGTTTTAACGAGCCATTATTCCAGGAATGAACATTCAAGGGGGAGCGTTATGAAGCAAAGTGAATGTCCATTTAATTATGGTGTTAATGAACTTGAAACTTCTCTTCTCTAAGAGATTGCTTTATGAGATGTGTAAATACAAGTGTAAACATACATGGAGTAGTAGTATAAATAGCTACTCCATGCAAGTGAAATGATAGATATGAAGCATACACTCTCCTCCTTTAATCTCATTTGTTTGTTTCCATTAGTTACTTTTCTTGATTACATAACATATACCCATTTCTTTTACTCAAATTAGATTACCACTTTTACATCATGGTGCAAATATTTTATAATAGATTAATATTTTTATATTACATGCCTCTTTTAAATGTGGACAAAGTGTACTTTATCTTTTATATTACATGCCTCTTTTAAATGTGGACAAAGTGTACTTTATCACACTAAACCTTACACTTTCTTGTACATCTGCATTATGGAGGGGGGGGGGGACTCCAACCCTGCTTAGGGTTCTTACCTGTGAGTAAGATATTGGACTTGGTTGTGTGGTTCGATAATTTACAAGGTATCGATGGTAATCTCAAGATTTACTCGTACGAGTATTCGACCTTCTTGATTTCTTGTTGGGAGTGGTTGGCGGATATTATTGGCTCTCTTGATATTTCTTATGGTAGAAGGAATAGTCATTTGTGTACTCTCTTAGAGTTTTCACAATCCTATATATACTACCCACATATCCTTTTAAATAAGTGTACTTTAATTTCTTATTATTAAATTTGAATACGTGTGATGCGTTCACTATATTTATGTTGGCAATCAAATATTTATTAGTGTAGTCTTATAAGCTCACTCTTTTGATTTTTTTTTTCAAGGCATACTAGACATTGGTGAGCTGTGACGTTCGAGAACCGACGTAGAAAGTTTAAACTGGATTCCATGTCTATAAATATAGAAATAAGTTTAAATTTTATCACACATTGTATTACAAATAAAACTAAATAATAACATATAATAGTTAAATGTGGTTTGTAATAATATAATTTATTTTCTTATAAATTAATATTCTATTTGCAACTGTTAAGTCTTGGCGCGAGCCAAACAGACATACTCGACATAAATTTCAACTACACAGAAAGATTATTTCAAGACGTCACATTTAGGTAGTTTAACATTAAACAACATCCAAAGATTATATTTATAATAAACCAATTTTTTGTTGGTTGGATAGTAATTTATAAGAGTGAACTTAAATATAGAACAAGTACATTTTTTGTTGGTTGGATTATAACCAGCCTGACACTTCCACAAGAGATAATTTGACGACGTGAGTTTGATCATCATGATGTGGATCGGAGTGTTATAGGAGAGTTTTCATCGGCTATATTGAAGTAGGAAGATGCCGAGAATTGCATCGAGAAAAATGGGAAAAGGAGGGAGGAGGTAGATGGTGATCGATCGCCGAAAAAAGGGAGAAGAAGGGTGGCGGCCAAAAAAAATTAGGGTTTGAGGGTTTAGATTAGAACTTACTCTGATAACATGATATATTTCTCGTGAATGATTCTGTATTACTGGTAAGAATAAAAAGAGGAAGATTACATAGAGAAGTATAGTAGTAATTTAACTCTAGTCTAGTCATCACTCTTATCCTAATCTAGTCAACAGGTTGACTTAAATCTAACAAAAGCAATTAAGAGATTGGCGTTCAACGAAATGTTAAGGAATCTTATGTATACAAGAAGGTCAGTGGGAGCAATATCGAATCCTTACTCCTCTATGTCGATGACATTGGAAATGACAATCCAAAGTTGTAGTCTAGAAAGACTTGGCTCAGAAAGTTTTTTTTATGATGAATGAATTAGGAGACACAAAGTACATCTTAGGCATCAAGATCTACAACGGTAGATCAAACAGGATGATTAATCTTAGACAAAACACTTACTAGGTAAGGTGTTTGAAAGGTTCAATATGATAGATCGTAAAAGATTTTCTACCCATGATTCATGACATGACTCTTAACAAGACCCAGTATCTATTAAAACCTGATGAGCAAAAGAGAATGAGTATGATATCTTATGAAAAGGCTATAGGGTAATGTATGTCATGATATGTACTCACAGTTATATCTTGTATGCTTGGAGCACAACGATAAGATATAAAATAGACTAAAGTGAGACACATTGGTGTGCGGCCAAGAAAATGTTTTAGTGCCTGAAATGGACTAAACATTCTATGGTGAAAATGACTTGGTTGTGAAAAGAGCTAAGTACAGCGCTGTTGTTGATTTTACAATTGAAACCGAGTACATTGTTGTTTTAGAAGCCACATAGAAAGGTTTTTGAATAAGAAAATTCATCATCGAGCTTGATATGGTCCCTATCCTGGCTCACTCGATGGCTCTCTATTGAGATAATGCTAGAGTCATCACTTAGGCAAAATGAGCAAAAGGATCCCAATGAGTTCATATTTGTCCTCACAAAGTTTGCATTCTTTGAGAGTATTTCGAGAATGGTGAAATTGTTATATGCAAGGTAAGAAATGATGAGAAATTGTCGATTCAGAATCTAAAACTCTTCCACAGATGGAGCTCAGGGCTCACACATTTGTGATAGGAATCAAACACTATAGATAGTGGTTGTGATTTCTGTGATTTTCTAGTCATCATAATTTTGTGGTTTTAGACATTGAAGATCGAACTCTTTTACATACTATGAAATTATAATTTCATATTCATTTAACTAGGTTTAGTGTTAAATGAAAGTCCAAATCAATTTAAATTTCCAAATAGGTTATCAATAATATGTCTTGGATAATGAAACCTGTTTAGTGTTTTGGAGTGTAATAGTGACAATGTCCCTGTTTTAGGTCATTGAGAGTGGACGATCATGATTAAAGAAGACTAGTTTGCAAGTTAATTCACAATGTTGTTTCATGGGTCGAAAGACGTGAGATGTCATGAATCAATTGCATGGATGCAAGTTGGGAACTTGTATTGGAAAAACTCGTTATGAGAATACTTTAAGATATTTGGAATATCATAAGTGTTTCTCATTGATTATAGGACTGTATTCCTCGTAGCTGAGTAATTCAGTGTTTGCTTGCTTGTGGATTGGTGTACCCTGAGGCTGTCAACCGTCGCACTATAAAAGGAGACTGTAAAGGCATTTCTTGGTTGTCGTGAACCGAGTGGAGAAAAATTGAATGTACTAGAGTAGGATTGTCCTCTCATTTACATGAGATTATTGTCTTATGGGCCCCTCGAAGAGTTGAGACTGTAAAATGCATGGTCGTGCCTAGATGAATTAATGATTAATCATCTGTCTTAACAGTTTGACTCGAGAATTTGAGAAATGCATCTGAACTTGATAAGGATGACACATTATCTTACCTTATATTTAGATGATGACATTAAGTGACAAAGAAATATGAATCCACGCTTGTTCTAAAGCACATGTGTGAGATTGTTGGAACAGTGTCATTCAGTGCATTTTCCTAATATAGTTTGAGAATTAATTACAGAGATAATTAATTCAGTTATTTTGAGTGATCGGAATGTTTAGCTGGAAATCATTTTCGATCTGTTAGCACCAATTGTATTGGACTTGTAGCTTATTATGACTGAACTATGGTCACACACAAAACATGAAATTGGATTCAGAAAACTATTAAGCTAGGAGACAATTAGAATTCATTAAATCTAATTGGGCTAGGCCCAAATTGATTTCGATTAGGATTTCTTGGAATTATGTTTACTATGTATAAATAGATATTTTACAGAAGTAAACTATATGACAATTATTAGAATCTGCAAACTCTGGAACCACAAAAACCAGTCCACCCATTGTTAGAAAATAAACCTCACCATAAAGAGAAGAAGAAAGACTAGTTATTTGCTTGCTGATTAACGTTCTAAGCTGACAACTGTGAAGGTAGTCCAATCGGGCTGTGTGGATGTATAATTAAAGAGAAATTGCATATGAGATTCTTGTCTCCGTGGTTGATCGAATCCGACGATAAAGCACATTTCAACGGTAATCTAAACTCGTAGATAGATTCAGATTAATTACATGCACAAGATCTGAGATTAGATAATTGATATTTCGCTAAATTAGATTTAATCAATTCCAACAAAATTAATGTACAAACTCTCCTAGCTCTATCTCATAGCTCTGTACTTTCTGAATCAACAGAATAATAGGATGCGAAAAGGCTTAAATCACTTCTACACATGTGCTTTTGCAAGATGAAATTGATGAATTTCGGTTCTGTTTGAAGGACTGGTACTTTACCAAGAGAATAAAAGGCTTAACAGCATCGACTATTTTCTAGTAATTAATTTCTCACATCACTTGCTTAAATGAAAAATGACCCGCACATAAGGTTTTGAGTCACTCAACAAGAACGTATGAAAACCCCAAACATGATAAAAACGCCTCAAGTTTCGATCATTCAAATGCTGCACTAATACCCCAAACAAACTTATATTTTTCTTGAAAACTCACCGTAAACAAAAGAGGTCAAAAGGCATTAAAAATCACAATCACCTGCTAATATATAAGTTGTGATCAGATACTCAAAGACGATCTGAGATGGCCAACACGACGCTAATAATGTTGATCAGCTTTTGGAAAGCATCTTTAAGCTGCGGAGATTCAGCGCCAATGACACCTCCACAATCATTCACATCATTCCGCGCAGCGAAGATATCATCGTTCAAATCGCCAAGGTTGCACGAACCGACTGCAGCCTTAGCTTGATCGAATTTGGAGGTTGCATCCTTCATCTTATCCATGCACAACTGGTATTTCTGTTTCGGGTTCGGATCAGTGGCGCCTTTCAAAAGGGCCTCGATTAGATCGATCGCATCTGCAGCGTTTGAAATCGCCTTGTCGATTGTGTGTTGGGCCAACTCTGACACGGAAGCGCTGGGCGTACGAGGATCAGAGTTAAGAAGATCGAGGCAGAATTGAGGGATGAATGAGGCTTGGCAGATTTCATCAACCAAATCTTTGTCTACATTGATTATAGGGTTTGCATTCACAGAAACTGTGACAGAAATGAAGACAAAACTGAGGATTAAATCTGCCGATCTCATTGTGTTCGGAAGACTTCTTGTTGTTGAATGATTTTTTTCAGGCACCTTTTTGTTGAATAACGTTGTACTGAATGTGTAAAATCACATGTATTTAAATACGTAACTCCCACGAAATAAATCTACTATCCCATTTTGGAATGTATTTTAAAGGACGTTACTTTGTTGACTTTTGGCTGTGTAGCATATACAGTCACATCTGTGTATGGAAGGTAAGACCTTGCTGTTTGACCGTTATGTTATGGAGGAATTAGTTTGAAGAAATTAGGTGGCCTGTGGAGAGATCATTTAATTGTTTAGTTGTAATTTTAAAATAAAATTTGAATATTTTATTTTAAAATTTAAAACAAGTATATTTGAATGTGTATTTGAATGTGAAAATATAAAAATATATAATATAAAAGATACATTTTTAAAATTTTAAATTTAGTACTCCCTTTATCCCATTTCAATCTGCAATTTAAATATTCATTTAGTTAGTACCTCCTAACTTTGATGCTAAAATTGAATTTGTATATAGTATAAATACTATTGTGTGATACATTGTTAAATTCGTTATAATATACATTACCAAAGTATCAAATTTTCACAAGTTTTAATTATTCTTAATGAAAGATATTAAGGATAAAATATTCTACAAGTCTACTATTAAAAGCCAAAAGGTGAAGTTTGAAATTGGACAGAGGAATATGTAATTTAACAAAAAAACCAAATGTGAGAAGACCCCTCTATATTATATTTTAATAATCTATAACCAATTACATTTCTTATTCAATAATACACTTATGGCGATTTTCGCTGTCTAAAAAAAATCATCGTTACTTTTGGATCTATCTTTACTTTGTAAAGTTTTGAAATTTGCAATTAAACTATATAGGCGAAATGAGTTTAAGAGCCCATGCAATTCATAAGACTCAATTTGAGACTTATATCCTCTCCATTCTGTCAATAGCTTCAAATTTCATACGCATTTATTATTTCAATTTTTTTTGTTTTAAATCGAATAATCGTAAAATGGGGTCATTTTTTACTTGATGTAACTAATGTGGTAATTTGATGTTTTGTTTTAATTTATTGCAACGAGGTTCGTATAACTTTGAAAATAATTATAATTTGACCCTAAAGATTACTAAAATGATATTTTTCCTAATTGGTCTAACCATTAATCGGTCCAACATGAGACTTTGCCATTACCTTTATTTTCAAATTTCACACACGTTTAATCTGATTCACACCATTTAGTCTTCTTATTTACTCCTTTTATATTAACTCTTTTTATATAAAGATTTTATAAAATTATTACACACTCTCACCAAAAAAAATTGATTACTTCTTCCAACTACCAATAACCTTTGATTTCCTCTTCATTTTTCTACAGTCATTTAGAAACTCCCGCAGTAAAACCGAGATGGACGGTTCACTTGAAGCGGGAGGAGGCGGTCCTGATTCTACCTTGCCATTAAATTAATCATGGAGATTTCTCCACCAGTGAGTTGGTGGAAGCCACCTATGGTGGCCAAGATACACTGTTTTACTACCGTGATAGAACTGACAATATTCAATCCAAACAAATGGGGTGTGCTTTGTGACCTTTAACTGAATACCCCGACACATTTTCATATGCGGGAAAGTTATTAATCGTGCAAAACAACATGACCCTAAAACAAACCACTCTTTGCAGAACCCATAAAACATCTTCAATCCAAGATGCCAAAGGAGATTTAGATCATCTACCAAGGGGGCTAGGTATACGTCATTGTAATTTCTCGATCTCTTTGGACCTGAGATAATTAGAGAGTGCATAATGTAAGTTTTAAATCATTAACATCACTGGACACGAACTATAATTGCTGCTCATATTACCAAACATATTTATCCCATTCGTCCACAAACCTAGCCTAAAATTACGGGGATCATTTCCAAATTCCAGAAATTCAACTTCAAATTTTCCACTAATCACCATTTGTCGGATGACTAATCACTTAGGGATCTATTATAGTTTAATTCTCATGATAAATCATATTCCTCGTATCTTCTGGATTATTAAACAATCTTCTCAGTCAGGGAATAATCAGTAGATACCAAATAATCTTTTCGGGAACCTTATTCATTTGTCGTTTTCCAGTGTTTCTGTCCCCATCCACCTCCTTCAATTTGTACCTTGGAGTATTACATTTTGGACATTATGATATACATAAGTGATCTCCCCTATATAGAATACAATCATTCCGACAAGTATGTTACTTCTTATAATCCATGCCCATTGGACATAATACCTTCTTCGCTTCATAAACTATCTCCGGTAGTCTAATTCCCACTAGAAACATTTCTTTCAACACTTTCAACAACCCTGAAAAGCCAATATCATTATATGAATACTTAGATTTTACATTCATCAGCTACAATGTGGCCTTCGGTACTGTCATTACTTTGGAGCAACCATCGTATGATCGCGTTTCATTACGTTCGTACAAAGCTGAAAATATTTCAGAACTGCCACAATATTTCTCCTCAACCTCCTCAACGAATTCATCCAACCTATGATTCACGTCGGCCTCTACATTATTTCTCATGGACTCATCCACATTCTCCCCACACAAAAACCAAGTTGTATGTGTTAGGTCAAAATCGCGATGCACTACTGGAAAACAGGTACATAGGCACTGGTATGTCAGAGCTGGGAGAGCAATACAGGTGCTAGGAATTTCATAGGCACCGGTAATTTGTCAAAAGAACCAAAATACCGGTGCCTATTAATAAATCTAGCACCGGTACACTAAATACTGGTGCCTATATATAAATTCAACACCAGTACACTGAATATCGGTGCCAGATATAGGTGCCATTGTAAAAAATGTCTGAATTTAATATTTTCCAGCACCGATTTTTGTTACTGAAGGGCCGAATTACCTTTTTGAGTTTGGAATGTGCAATTTGGCCGTTCAACAGCCAGAGCCGAATCGTTGTCCGGACTCAGAACTGAATTAGTTTAGAAAAAATGCTACCTAAAAAATTTCAAGCGATGCCTCAGATATGGGCGACGAGCTCGGAACTGGGTCTTCCGAGCTTGGAAACTAAAATGGCCCAACCTTTCAATTGGAGCCAAAAATGTTTTGGACACAGAACTATTTCCAGTGTTTTTTAAAGAGCTGTTCAGCTTCTGAACTCAGAAATCAGTTTGCTCCAACAATCATTTTTGAAATATTTATGAATTTTCCTAACAAATTAAATTTCAATTCTTCAAATACATGAAATGCACTAACATCTTGCATTCGGTACATAAACATCATCTTTCAAAATACAAGAAATAAAAAACAATTCATTACTTAATGAAATGTAAATATTATAAAATCCCAACAAAGAAAATTAAAACATTCATGGTACTTAGTTTGGAAACAACACATCATAGTTATAAAAGTTTTTCTGAAATCCTTCCTAAGACCCTAGAACATGTGATCAACGTTCTCATCGAGATTGGCTCTCTCTTTTTTCTCACCATCCTCTGCCTCTTTCTCACTCTCTGAAAAAACTGGCTCGAAGTTAGGTGCCTCTTCATCCTCGCTCAATACCAGATGGATTCCATGGGATTCCATAAAATGTTGATGTTGCACGTCTGCTCTAGCCAACACCTCGTGGGTTTGCTCCATTCAGCCTCGAATGCAATTGAAATATCGGCCAATTCAACTCTTCCAACTGCTCTGCTTGTCAACACAAGTATATTACAACCATATTATTCTTCATAAATAAAAAAATAAATATTGAGAAGCTTTATAAACTAAATTTGTACACTTACGAGAAGTTGTTCCCTCAGATCGATCAAGATCCTCGTCCCTAGCCCTTTTGTAATTCTTTGCGGCCTGACCCGGAATCAAGCATGGCTCCCATTTACCGTCAAATGCAAGCTGCAACTTCTTGTGTTTGAACCACACCTCATAATAGTACTCCAATCGGAGAGGAAAATATTGGGGCACGACGTTGGCTTTCTTCATCATTGCTGTAATCAATCCACGGTAGGGTAGTTCTTTCTTATTTGTATTCGGGGCCTTGAACATGCTCATGAGGATGTTGAACCGCGGGGTTTATCTTCACCCTCTCCATCACGTGATAGAAATGTATTCAATTGCTGATGGTTGGCTCATATATGTGCCCACTTGTGGGCAATACATTCAAGCATGCCTACTCATAAATGAGGCGTTGCTCAGTCGTAAGAACACCAATGTCATAACTCTCAGCCGGGCCCAGAGTACTTCCAATCCGATGAAAATATTTCCTAGCCATTGCTACGGGTCTAACAAGGTGGCTTTGGTGACCGATGGCCAACTTTGTTGGTGATAGATCTCTAAAGGGCAAAGGGGATCGGTGTCGATTATCAATTTCTCGGGGAAGGTATAACTTGATCCCGAGGCCTCATTGATCATAAAATTGTTAACCATAATAAGTTTTCCATCCACCTTAGTACTATCCCTATTATTTGAGCTTTGTCCTAAATTGACATAAAATTGAATCACCTCGTTTACATATACCTTTTCTTCTAAGCATAACAAGTTTTCAAGATGTTGAACTTTGAAACAATTTAACAAATAGCTCATGCTCAAATCGGATATCGACAATGCACGAATAACCTTCGAATTAATCATTTTACGCTTTAAAATTTTGACATACCTCTCTTCCGCCTTGCTATTGAAAAATAGTTCCGACGGCACAATCTCGGTGATCGGTTGATGGCTACGGTCACTTGCCCCCCAATACTCTTCTTTGTTTTCCTGGGCCTCGACATTATTATGGGATTAGAGAATTGTTGAGCAATTTGAGGGTTAGGGTTTGAGGATAGGTTCAATTGGTTGTTTTGTTGTTGAATGTTGATGGTATAATTTAGGGGTTTTTTATTTTATTTTATACTAAAACAGGTTCCGAGTTTGGAGCCTGTTCGTCCCTTTATATATAAAGAGTCGGTCGTCTTCTGAGTTTGGAAGCTTTGTCAGACGGGAAAAAAGAAGGGCATGAAAGGCAGTTTTTCAAAGGGTATTAAATACCCTAAGAAAACCTGCCATTTTCCCACCATTTCTCCCACACCAAAACATCACCATCCTCATACTCAATTTCTTTCATCTCCAAATCTCCATTTATTTTCATCTAAAAAGGTATGTGTTTATGAATAATACATCTACTATCTTCTTCATCTAGGTACATTTTCACTTCTTTTTCTCATTTTGGAAGGGGGGGGGGGGGAGAAGCTTATTTACTATTTTACTTGTAGGTTGCCAATCTTTGAGATAATGAAGCTCTCACTTGTTTGACGTAAAAGTTGGTGATCATAAACCCTAGATTTCTTGAAAAGGAAATGGATTCTTGAATGGTTGAGTTATTTTAAGGGCTAATGTTTATATTGAATATTTATAAGTGAATACCTAAAGAATGTGATCTAGGTAGTACCCAGGGTTATGACATTTTGTATTTTTTGTTGACTTGGTGAAAAATGTAAGGACACCATCTCCGAAATTTTCTCCACTAATTATGTCTTATGAAGTTAGTTTCATAAATTGTTAAGGAATTTGTGAATGCAGGTTCAATAATTTCTAAGAAAATGACTCTTGATGATACGTCATGTTCACGAAATACACAACCCACGATGTTGGGATTTAGTGGCGATGACGATGACGTTTTCAACGAGAAAGGAATAGCCAAAACTCATTGTAGAACACTAGAATGTAGGATGGCTAGGAAAGAGTTAACTACATTGGTTCTCAACAAGTCAGGCAAGTGTTTGTCCAAAAAACAACCAAAGTGGTATAGTTGGGTCACGAAGATAAGAAAAATAAGGGTGGACATAGAATTTGAGAGTTGGCATGAGGTGCCGAAAGACTGTAAGGAGACCCTATGGATAGAGTGCAAGGTAGCCTTAATGGCCATTGTGTTTTTCACCACCTAATTTCCACTTCTCCTATTGTACATACTAACTTTCCCCGCATTCAAAATACCATTGTTATAAATCCTCATGAAGACCCTTCGAAATCGATTGCAAGAGTTAGTGAGAACACAAATATACTTTGTCCAAGCACTACATTTTTTCTTCGGAAAAAGGCGATCGACAGTGGATAACGTACACACACATTCAACCGGAGAGTTGGGAGATCCACAAGAGAAGGGCATTGGAGAATGATTCTAATGTTAGTAAAGTAAAGTCAAATTTACAAACTATTTAGATTAAGGTGTCTTTGGTGTTGATATGTGTCTAACATAGGGTACATGGAAAGAAAAACAACGCATAGCTGGTTTGAATCTAGTCTCACATCGATTAAGCCGAGGGGAGGTTATGGATTTGCAGCAATGCAAGAACGTCATGAAAGAGATGTTTGAATTGCAATCGAGGTCGGGATGATCAAAGAAGAGGCAAGGGATACAATGCAACCAATGGATGTGGATGACATCGATAGGTGTGATTTATTCCTCAAAGGTCGACAAAACAAGGAGGGTGTGTACGAGAAAGAAATCGTGGAACGAGTGGTAATACTTCAATTCCTTTCTTTTTTCTTCACTGACTTATTTTCCCCTTCACATGTGCGAACTAAATCCTTCTATTTGATGCTTAGGAAAATTTAAAGAATGATTAATTGGAGGGGAAATTCATACCCACATTTAAGCGCGACATACTTATTAAGTCTATAAGAAAACCCGACCACCCGGGTCATGTTAGGGGAGTGGGAGCGTTTATGACCCAACAAGATGCATTCGGGATTATGCGGTACTATGGTCGTGAACAACCATCGTGGATCCACACATTGCAAAAACAATTCCTTCAATAAGAGAAAAAAATTGAGCAACAAGACATTCTATTTCGAAAGTTGATCCAACACACGTGCCTCGCTATTTTGGAAAACTTAGGTGATTTTACCCTTGATTGGACACCGCCATCGAGAGGATCACACCATTCCCCCAAATATGTAGAGGTAAATCAGCAGGCATTCATTCAAACTCCTAATAACGAATGGATAAAAAGGTATACATTTAATTTTTTAAATATTTCATACCAATTTTGTGACGGGGTTGACAAATGTAATTACTGCAATGTAGGGTTCACATATGTGGGAATTATACATTGATCAAGAGATAGATGGTAGACCAATCCACGTAGCCGATGGATTTTTGCATGAATTAATGAGACATAATCACACCATACCAATTGCAGAAGGTTTATCTAGAGTTTCGCTGGAGAAGGATATGGTAAAGGGTGCCCCATTGCCAATTCCGAACGACGAATACAAAAATGTTGGTCCTGCATGTGGAATGTTTCTTTTGTGGCCGTGTCGACTAATTTATGCCGACAAGGATTGACATTTGAAAGTCACACGACCAACAACACCTAAAGCGATCCCAACAACACCAAACCAATCCTCAAAACACCGGTACAAACAACATCGTACAAGATTAGACTACCGGTTCCAAGAGCACAAGTGCCGAAAGACTCACCTCACTTCGTACAAGTGCTATACAATTGGCTTCAACCACATGCACGGAACTCAACTTACTCGTTTTTAGGCAACAATTGCGTATTTGGTGGGAAACGAGATATCATCGCGCTATGGAGTGATTTCGAGAACTTATGGAAATGTGAAAAAGTTAAATCAGACGGTAATATCCATATACATATTGTAAGTCTATATATACACACACACACACACATTTAGTTCATCTTTACTATTTATTACTATCAAATTATTTAAAACTAATGTGAAATTTTTTATTAACTTCAAGGTACATGTATTTTATGTATAATCAAAAGAAGGGATGAGTCGGATGCATGTGTCCGGTGATGACTCAAGGAATTGGTTGTACAAACCAAGAGAGAATCGACTATATTCACAAAAACCTTGGGAGGAAGGATAAGAAATTATTCATTGCGCCCTACATTGAAAGGTTATAGTTACAATCCTAATTACGTTTACAAAGTCCATTTATGTTATGTTATGAACATTAATTTCATTTTTTGTTCAAATAGCATTGGCGGTTGATCTTGATTGTTCCGGCAAAGAAACTGGTGTATTAGATGGATCCCTTGCATTTCCAACCATCGGAAGCATTTGTCAAGATTTTGGAGTCCACCATGAAGGACACTAGCGAGGATGAATGAATCAAATTTGAAGTGGTCAAAATCAAGGAATAAATTGGTACATTTGCTTCTTTTTTTCCAACGAGATTTATTTATGTGTCTCTATACGTTACAACTTTTATATATGTTGGTTTAAATCAATACAAAAACAAGCGCAAACATGGGCGGCTATTACGTAATGTTGTATGCAATAGAGTGCATAGACGGCTTGTGGATTTACTTGAAATTGACAAGGTAATTATACATTACCTTCTACTAAACAGTAATAGTGTCACAATAGAAATGAACTTAAGATTCGCTAGTATCTTGTAATTCGTAGGTTCTTCCGAAAGCAACGAGGCCCTATTCCAATGAATACATCAACAACACAAGGAATTGTTTGGCTAAGTATCCCATTCTCAACCGCTCTGCAACTCTTGGAAATCCTAACTTGGTATAGTAACACAATTTAGATATATTAGTGTGATGTGATAGTTCAGAATATAATTGTATAGATTTCTATTTTTATCTATAGAATATTTCTTAGTAAGCATTTTCTATTGATTTTTGTTAGCATGTAGAACATTTCCGTGTATTGTGTGACAATTGTGGCTGTGGATTGAGGGTTATTTTAAGCCCGGAATATGAATGAAAATAGTATGTTTACCATTAGAGCTTAATGGAGTTTCAAATTTGTAAGCCAAATCGGCTCTTCAATGTTGTGCGAGCTGATTTCATTTCCGAGCTCAAAAGGGTTATTCAGGGTGAAAAAAATAGAGCACACAAATTTACAGCGCAAGACCGGAATTGGCGGACAATGGGGGAAGTCCCCACCCCATAGGGCTGAATTACTGGTTCGATTTAGACTTCGAACTTGGAACCCATAACGGTTTCGAGTTCGGAACCGTTCTTCTAGGGCCGAATGAGTTGCCTGTTTTGTGAGTTCGGAAAACATGTAGGGCGGTTCCTCCGGCCTTTCAAAGGTGGTTATGAACCGCCTTTAATGGGCGTTCCGAGCTCGAAACGTACCCTTGAGCCGATAGAGACTGCCTTGGTTCCGAGTTCAGAACCTATTAAAGACGATTCCACCGACTTTTTAAAGGCGGTTTATAACCGCCTTTAATGATTGTTTTAAGGCAGTTTTCAGAACCGCCTTTAATTGGCGATGTTCAAGGGTGGGACCAGAGAAGGCACTTTCAAAGTGCCTTCTCTGGTCGGTTATAACAGCCGTTAATGGTCCTTCCCTCACTAGTGAAGTAATCAATGTTAACCTTCGAGGTCATTCTGTTCACCCATACATGCTCAAATCGCAAATTTGCAATCATATATTATTGAATTGCATTTTTGTGTTGCCAATTTTGTGATTCGACAACTCCAAATTTCTTGGAGGGACCTAAGTGCAAAAATTAAAAACTTTACTCGTAACTCCAAATTGAAATATGCTCGAAC
>JAULKM010010669.1:0-31062 GCA_032355605.1 Rubia tinctorum
CCGACTTGCCAAACTATCTACTTAGTTGTATTTAGTGAGCATATTGGGCTTAAAAATAGTATCTTTGAGAGGTACGGAGACGACCTCCCTGTTACCGAAAGTTTCCAAGTTCGCCATCTGTCATTTCAATCGTCACTAGGAGCATTCATGGGTGGCATGCGATCAGAATAATTTTACAAGGAACTCACAAAAAACATGCCTGAAAACCCAAGAGAGTTACAAAAGATGATTGAAAAATATGTTTGGACTGAAGAAGCAAACAACCACAAGATAGATCGTAAGCATGGTGAAAAAAGAATAGTGGAAGATTCACACGGGAGTTTTGTCAAAAAAGGAAAAGGGAATATCACTTAAAAAGGAAAAGAATTTGGGGCACAAAGGACACCATTTCCGAAGACTCCTTTGACGAAGTCACAAAAGGAGATTTGGTAGGAAAATGGGCAGTTGTTTTGTGAACCTATGCCAATGATAGCACTACCAGAAAAGCGGTCTAGGGATTGTGCCTTCCACAAGGGCCATGGATATGACATCGAATACTGCAGAGACTTAACAAGGCAAATAGAGGAGAATTTGAGAAATAGTCACTTGAGCTAATACTGAATAGAAGATGGAGGAAATTGGCATAGAGAAACCAACAAAGCGGGAAAATCCATGGCAAAAAACCAGGGCATAAAAAATGCGCGGAGCAGGAATCAGAAAATAACATGGACGGTGGATTATGAAGAGGACCTAGTCAATGATAACCCAGAAAAAGTAATCTTATCGATCTATGGATCAAACAAATCTCTGTCTAACAATGTCTAGAAAGCCAATGATAGATACTCTCCATCAAAAGAGCTTACTGATAAGAGACTTTGTTCTGATGAGGTAATAACATTTAGTGAAGAGGATGTGATTCCCAACACTTCGCCTCATAATGACCCAATAGTCATTGTTGCTAAAATTGTAAATGCCGCAGTTCACAGGGTATTTGTAGACGATGGGAGCACAGTTAAAATCATGTTTGTCGATTGCTTTGACAAATTGGGATTCAAACGAATAGATTTTTAGAAGTTTACATCTTATCTACTAGGCTTTACAAGACTAGCGGAGACATATTTGGGTAACATACAACTGCCTGTTATCAAAGGTGAGAGTGACAGAATTTCCACCATCATGTGCAACTTTGTTGTTATGGATGCACAAAGCCCATTTAACGCCATCATTTGTAGGGCATGGATGAATACAACGAAAGCGATATGATCCCCACATCACTTAGTGATGAAGTTCCTGACTCCAGCATGAATAGCAACTGTAAGAGGAAATCAGCAAACAACTAGGTAGTGCATGCTTATCGCGATGAAAGCAGGAAGAAATACTGAGCAAACAAAAATGGTCAGTACCATCTCGGATAATGGATTACTCAAGAAATCGAAACATGAACTGGATCTCAGAGAAGAAACCGAAGTTGTCATTTTGGATGACGAAGACACTTCACAATGCGTCAAGATGGGAAAATATCTTCCCACTAAGGTGAAAGAAAAAGTGATAGAAATCCCGCTAAGTCACAAAGATACATTGCATGGACTTTACAGAATATGGGATGAGTCAATCCAGAAATTGCTACCCATTCCCTAAATATTAATGATCCGATCAAGCCAGTTAAGCAAAATCAACGAAGCTTTACTAGCGACTGACAGAAAGCAATCGAAGAGAAAGTTAGAGCATTGCTCCATGTCGGCATTCTGAAGGAAGTGATTAACCCAAAGTGGTTAGTAAATCCAGTGAAGGTAAAAAAAGGCAGACGCGGGAAGGAGGTTATGCATAGACTCACTTATCTAAACAAGGCATGCATAAATTATTTCTATCCTTTACCTAAAATCGACCAGTTGGTGAAAACGATATTAGGATGCGAAGTCCTAGCATTTATAGATGCGTACAAGGGATATCACCAAATACTGATGTGCCCAAAAGATGCAGAAAAGATAGTTTTCATAATAAGATTGGTGTGTTTTGCTACGTGAATATGCCATTCGGTCTAAAGAATGGTGGTGCAACCTATCAGTGAGTAGTCGACATTGCGTTCCACAATCAAATAGGACAAAATGTTGAAGCATATGTTGACGACATTGTGATTAAAAGAAAAAGGGTATGTTAGTTCGCGCAAGATTTGAAGGAGACCCTGGATACGGTATATGCAATTGGTATGAAACTCAACCTTAAGAAATGCATAATTGGAGTGGGCACGGGAAATTTTTTTTAGGATATAAAGTATTCTCCAAAGGAATTGAAGCTCATCCAGAGAAGATATAAGCAATAGTCAATCTCCTCCAACCGCGAACAATAAAAAAAATTATAGGTGTTGATGGGATCACTAGCATCAGTTACCAGGCTCGTCTCTAAAGCTGCGGAAAAACACTTCCCATTATTTGATATCCTCAAAAAGGCAAAGAAGTTCACATGGAATGAAGATGGTCAGAAAGCGTATGAATCATTGAAATAACATTTTCAAGAGTTGCCAACACTGAAGTCACCAATACTTGGAGATACTGTATACCGATACTTGGAAATCTCAACAAAAGCAGTGAGTTTGGTCTTGGTGCGCCAAGAAGGGTAAAGGCAGGTGTCGTTATAATACATCAGTAGGACACTCCAAAGTGCAGAAATATCGTACTTACTCATTGAAAGGTTTACTCTCGCATCAGTCTACTCAGATAGAATATTGAGAAGTTATTTTCAAAGTCATAGCATAGTTGTGTATACTGACTACCGAATCAAGAATATTCTGGGCAAGCCGGAATCGTCTGGCAAAATGACTAAATGGGATCTTGAATTGGGACGGTACGCGATCTAGTTTCAGTTGCAAACTGCAATAAAGGCGCAAGCCTTAGAAAATTTCATTAAATAAATGACAAGTGCAGTTGCACAAGAGGCAAGTACACCAGAAAATCTTGGAATAAACAAAGGGAAATCAAAGTGGGAAGACATCGCTTGAAAACTGTTTGTTGATGGGGCGTCCAACAAAGAAGACTGCGGTGCAGGATTGCTATTAGTACATCCAGATGAGGGAGCGCACAAATATTTGCTTCATTTTGATTTCCTACGCACAAACAACAAAGCCGAATACGAAGCACTAATACGCAGGTTGGATTTCACAATCAGGATGAAGGTTAAGAGTGTTAAGTTCTTTAGCAATTCACAGATAGTAGTCCACCAAGTGCGTGGAGATTTTGAGGGACGGGTTGAGCAGTTGATAAAGTATTTAAGAAGAATTCTCCAGCTCATAGGGTAATTAGAATACTTTGACATTTAACACGTACCAAGGAAAAATACCAAGGTAGATGCCTTAAGTAAATTGGTGACAACCGACTTTGATTGTTTGCTACGGCATAACTATGTGAACGTAGAAGTCATACCAGTCAGAAGTATAACCACAACAACAGTGTTAACAATCCAGACAGAGGAAACGAACTGGATGACACCATTAAAGGACTACTTCGAAATGGGAAAATTTCCAGAAGATAAGATACAGGCCAAAAAGTTGGAATTAAGATCTCCCAACTATGTTTACAAGGGGGAATCATATACAAAAAAGGTTTCATGTCCGCATGGATAAAGTGTGTGGGACAAGCCCAATCAAGCGAAATCATGAAAGAAGTTCATGGGGGGATTATGTGGGATGTATCAAGTATCTCGAACAATCGTGAAGAATATAGTTCGAGCAGGATACTACTGGTCAACTATGTTCAACGATGCACACAAATTTGTGCTAAAGTACAAAACCTACCAAATTAATGCGTCGGTATCGCATAATCCACATGCCACTTTAACATGGATATATGGAGTCTGGCCATTTGACAAATGGGAATCAACTTAGTGGGACATTTCCCTAAAGGAGCTGGTAAAACAAAGTTTCTAATCATGACAATCAGATACTCCACAAAGTGGATTGAAGCAAAGCCATTAGGAAGAGTCGCGGAAAAGGTTACAAGAAAGTTTTTTTGGTAGAACATATTTTTCCATTTTGGTGTGCCTCATACTATTATCATAAATAATGGTACGCAGTTAACAAGTGAGACCTTTACCGAATGGTGCTCGAAGTTAGGGATTGTGCATAAATTCACGTCTGTAGCTCATTCCCAGGCTAATGGCTAAGTAGATGTAACTAACAGAACGATAGTCCAAGGAATCCAAAAAATATTGGAGGGGAAGAAAACTGGTTGGATTGATGAGATACCCAACACACTATAGTCATACAGAACAATAGTGCGAGAACAAACTGGGGAAACACCGTAAAACCTAGTTTACGGTCGTGAGGCAGTAATACCAGTTGAAATCAAGAACTCAAGCCTTAGAGTAGAAAAATACAATGAAGGTGATAATCCTGAAAATATGAGATTGGATTTGGATGAACTTGAGGAGAAAAGGAAACACGAAACAATCACAGAGGCATAGTACAACGAGGAGATAGCCCGAGCATATAATGAGAAAGTCAAGAAAACACAATTTCGAAGTGGTGATCTCATACTACGAAAGAGCAAGGTAAGCTTGGCAGCAGAAAAAGGAAAACTATGCCCAAAATGGGAAGGCCCGTACAGGGTAACGAAGGCACACCGATCCAACTGCTACGAGCTAGAAAGATTGGATGGAAGCAGTGTCCTGAATACTTGGCATGTGATCAACCTAAAGAAGTTCTATGTTTAGATCCTTAGTAGACGGTAGTAGAAACTCAGCTATACAGAAGCCATGATATGATCATTATCGGTCTTTTCATTGTTAGCATCATCATTTGGCTTTCAGCATGATATTATCGTGACTGTACATAATCAATATAAAAAACATCTTCCAAGTCAAATCTTCCATATTGTTGTTCGCTTACATTTTACATGAATTTTATAGTAAAACCAGCACAAGGTAGTAAACCATTGCACATCACAAAAAGAAAAAAATATCATACATCACAATCGCAAACAAGTAAAGTTGCATAATCGTAACACAACAAGATCAGCAAAATGATAAAAGCAAGCAATAGACCTTGCAGCTTTGCAACCTCAACTCCTTAAGCCATAGATCTTGCAAAAAGTCAAACATGCCTACAAAAAACGACAAAATCAAGCAATAGATCTTGCAGTTTCGCATAACATAAGTTTAAAACCTGAATTTTACAAGCTATAGATCTTGCAACAAGGCAAATATTTCACGAATACAACAACAAAAACAAGCAATAGATCTTATAGCTTCACAAAATACAAATTCAAAATTTTGCAAGCTATAGATCTTGAAAAAATATACCTACAAAATCAGTGACACGAGCAAGCACTAGATCTTGCAGCTTCGCTTACGATATCAATTTAGCATGCTATAGATCTTGCAAAAATGCACAACTTCCAGTAAAATGAAGCGGCAAAAGCAAGCGATTCATCTTGTAGTTTTGCAAAATATAGATTCACAACCTCAAGCTCACAAGAACTAGATCTTGCAAATATAAATACAAAGATACAAGCACAAATGTATTAAAACTATAAAATATGACCTTTTATAAAGGAAACACATCGAATCCGAAAAGCTAAAATAAAATAGAAACATAAGGATAATACCCGAGACATTTTGAAAAGAAAATTATTGCATCAAACAAAGGAGAAATATATACACCTTGATGAGCGAGATGACCCAGCAGAAGAAGAACCACCATAGCAGCGGGATTTCTCAGCTTGATACTCCTCAAATACAATATGATTGTAGCACAATTTCATATGCAAGTAAGCAAATGGCATGTTCGACCACTTCGTTCCATACAATCAAGATACTTGGCATAATAAGCCTTAAAATCAGTTATATGGTTGAACTCTTCGCGATCAAGTTGCATATTCATAAGGTCAACAGTTTCTTGATAGCTTTTGTTCACATCCTCCAAGTTTTATATCTCATCTAGTAGTTGACGGATATGTGACCTAACAGACGTAGATAAATTAATTCTCTATCTGCTAATATTCATAGTTAGATCCCCATGGCTAGTGGAACCACGAGATGATGATGAAAGGGCCTGAAGTTTATCTTTGTAATCAACACAAGCTTGCTCAAGCTGATTCACGCACGAGTCAAGGTAGTCACACTCAGTGAGAAGGTGGTCATTGTGACTACATAAGTGCGTATTCACAGCAAATTTTTCATCAAACCTACTCTGCCAGCCTGCAGAAAAAGTACACATGTGAGGGCACCATTTTGTAGTTTGTTTTTTGGGGATGTTTTGGGATGAATCTTTGGTGATTTTTTTCTTTTTCATGATCTCCATGTATTATGAAGCCCACCTTTAGGGCATTTTGTGCTACACAAAAAATGAAAAAATTGAAGAAAAAATATGTATATATATATATACCCGGCTAAGTTGGAAACCCTAAAGGAAAACTTAGGAAAAAATGGGAAAACCTGGATAGGTTAAAAGACCGACGTAAAAATGAGAGGCTAGGCCCAGCTAGGTTGAAAACCTTGGAAAAAATGAGAGGCCGTGTGGAAAAAGGTGAGAAGAGAGCTCAACATGTGAATGCTAGGATGAAAACCCAAAAGGGCTCCAAGTCAAAATGAGAGAAATTGGAAATTGAACAATTTGAACAATTTTTGGCCATCTTTTGCAATTTCTTCATCAATATCTCTTGGATTGTCTTCGGCAGAGTAAGATAATTTAGCACTTATCATTCTAATTTACTTTTTTCCCCTTTTCTTTTATGTATTTTTGGTAGATAGGTTACTTTAGCATCTTCAGGAAGAGTGAGATTTGTGAGATTCTTACAATCTTTGAGGGAACCCGGGTAGCTTAGGATTAAGTAGAATATATTGGTTAACTTGTCTCTACACGCTACATTCCTCTTGGATCTTTTCTCGTTTTTGTTTACTCAATGACGAGTAAAGGTTTAATTGTAGGGGGATTCATGTGCACCTTTATCCATGCATTAACCAATGCATTTGGCACACTTATGATCATGTTTTCTTATGTTTATTTCTAGTTTTAGCAGGTTCACACAAAAAATGGTTTAGATGACCATTATTGATTTTCTTTTATAAATCACGAGTTTTGTAGACTTAATTGAAGCTAATTGACACTTTGTATTCACGAGCACCAAAATTATCCTTCTTGATCTTTCAAGTAGGTGGCTCGTGAGTACTTTTTCATCTTCATTTTGTAGAAGGTCATCTGTGAGGGTTGTAGAAGATATTTGAAGGCCATTCGGAAGAATGGTAGAAGATATCGAAGGTAATTCACAAGGATAGAAGTAGATTGAAGTCCATGGACTCCAAAGCATGGTAGTGGATGGAATTGATCCCGGAAAAGGCAGATTTGAAGTTCAAGAAGGTCAAGAACAGAAGACAGTGCCAATCGGCCGAACCAGTCGGCCGGAACGAGCATTTCACGAGCCCACTTCAGCCATACACGGTCCATGCAAAGTGCCTTTCATAAACTGTGCAAATTTACACAAGTCGTGTAAAAACCCTTACACTGGTCATGCACATACATGCAAGCTGCAACATCAATGCTCCAAAATCACTCCCAAATGACTAAGTATGGGCGCGGACCGTTCGATTTAAATGGTCCGCGCTGTTTCAAGTTCCAAAAGTTAATACCAGCCCACACGGGGTTCAAAACATAGCACGGTTCATGCCATTTTTGAGCAAAATGTACTCCCAGGCGATGGCTCGCACCAAACGACACGGGTCACACAAATCAGAAGTTCAAGATCGGCACCAGGCAATGGCCCATGCATGTACGTGTTGGCGGCGCTGGCATGAATCTACACGTCATGTGTCAGTCTGCGTGGCTCATACTACCATGAAGCTACACAGATCGTGCCTTAACGCATGCCCCACGCTAGCACGGCCGTGCACAAACCATGTCGTTTTCCACTAGCAGCGCAAATTGTGGCTGCTAGGGTTTATAGGCCATTTTCGGTCATTTTCAAGGCCCAACTACCTATTACTATATATATAGACCTATGTCTACTAGGGTTTACTTTTATGCTCATTTTGGACCTCAAGAGTAGGCTAGAGAGAGAAAATTCTCTTTCTTCTCTCTAGGTTCTTTTCCTTTCTTCTTTTTTTATTTTTCTTTTACCTGAAAGTGTTGAATCCAATGAAACACTTGGGTTCAATACTTAGGGAGTAGTTTATTTACTTGGGGATTTTGTTTGCATTCATGTATTAATGTTTGTTTTGTGAGATTCCTTAGATCTTCCTACTTCTATATGTTTGTGATTATTATGATGGTTTGTTCTTCATGTTCTTGTGAATTTCATGATTTTCACACTAATATTGGCAAACACCATAGTCTATTTTATGTTGGCACAATTATTGAAACCCTCGGGGAAGGAAACCTAGATGTGCTTGGGGTAATGATAGTCTGGATTCATGTGGGTGTGTGCACGTGGGTTTCCAAGTCAACACTGCGTTCGACCATACACTAGTAAGCCAGAAATTTGGTCAAAAGGGTTGAGTTTAGAGATATCTAGAGTGGCGAACTAGGGTTACCTTGATGACCCGCACCCACCCAATGTCACTTTGATCAATCAATCAATCACGGGAGATCCACTAATTAAAATCGAGATGAGGCTAAGTATTAAGAGTCAAAGATAAAAATTTATATTGTTTCTCCCATTCCTACTACTATACTACCAAAAATTGTAGATAGTGGAAAGTACCGGGGTCGTTCTTAGAGATGTTAGGAATCTAATAATCAACTACACACAACTGCGATCAAATCGTCAATCCGACCACGTGTTAAGAATAATCAATGTTGGTAAAATAAGCCTTTGGGGGGGGTTACTAACAAATACTAGCATGCAATTCAAGAGAGAATAAACTATTTAAACTAGTACCTGGGGAATAATATGTGTAAAATGATTAACGTTGTTTCGATCCTCGACTTCATCATATATATAAGAACTATAAACATATTCTAATATTTGTGACACGTGGAATGGTCAATGGTAAACACTTCCTCGTACCTTTCACGTAGGGTGCACATGTAATCTTCCATCAGCACTGCCTTTATAATTAGGGAATTGCAACAATGGACTGCATGTTGTGCAGATCTAAATCTCCCTCATGCTATTATGTCTCGGGAACTACACCGTGAATGCTTCTTCCTAGGCTTAATAAGGCAGAGAGGTTGAAGCACCTTATCGATGGCTCTAGGGTTGCAAAGCTAACCTTAGTTTACTACTTTTAACTATCTCTACTCGTAAACCTTCGGGCCAACTCTCAGGCTTACTAGTGTATGTTCGATCGTAACATTTACTCGGAAACCAACATGCACATACCCACATGGTTCTGGAATATCTTTACCCCAAGCACATCTAGGTTTCCTTCCCAGGGAGAGTATCAATAATTGCACCAACATGAAAGTAGACTATGGTGCACACTAACTTAGTGTAACAATCATGCAATTAGCAAGAACATGAACAACAAGCCAACATAATAATCACAAAACACATATAAATAAGTAGATCTAAGAAATCTCACAAAACAAGCAATAATACATTAATACAAATATAATCCCCAAGTTAATTAACTAATCCCTAAGAATTGAACTCAAACATTTCATTCAATGCCTTTGGGAAAAATCAAAATAAAGAGAAGAAAGGAAAAGAACCTAAAGAGAAGGAATAGGATTTTCTCTCTTTAGCCTACTCTTGAAGTTTAAAATGAGCATAAAGTTAAAACATAGCTGACAAAGGTCCATTTATATAGTAATAGGTAATTGGGCCTTGAAATAGGCCTAAAAATTGCCTAGAAACCCTAGCATCCACAATTTGCATGGCCAGTGGAAAACTGCACGGCCGAGCTGGCGCCGGACATACACCACGGCACGGACATTGCAGCCTCGTGCTGACGAGGTGCACGGACTGACACGGGCAGTGAAAACTCATGCAAGGTAGGGCGCACAGACCTGCATGGGCTGTGAGCTGGTGCTTGGTTTGTAACTTCTGATTGGCACACCCCGAGTCGTTCGGCAGGGCCCGTTGGTTGGAAAGACTTTTTGCTTCAAAAATAGATACAGGTCATGCTATTTTTCACACCTCATGGGATGTTCTTCACTTTTGGAACTTGGAACGGTGCAGACCATGCAAAATGGTACACGTCATACTTAGCCAATTTGGGAATTATTTTGGACACAAGTACCACGGCCTGCACAAAGGTGGACTGTAAATTTTCATGATCCGTGCTAGCCCCTTGGAATGGACTGTGCATGGATGGTGTTGGCTCTTGCACGACTCATGCCGGTCGATCGGCCATCCAGCCGGTTCAACCGGTTGGTCACCGACTTCTATTTGCCTTCTTGCACTTCAAATCCACATTTTCCTAGCTCAATTCCATATACTTCCATGCTTTGGAGTCTGTGGCTTTTAATCTACAACCATCCTCGTGAATAGCCTTCAACATCTTCTACCATTCTTGTGAATAGCCTTCAAATATCTTCTACCACCCTCATGGAAGGCCTTCTACAAAATGATGATGAAAAATTACTCACGAGTCACCTAACTGTAAGATCAAAAAGGAGAATCTATATGCTCATGAAACAAAGTGTCCATTAGCTTCAATTAAGTCTACAAAACTCGGGATTTAGACAAGAAAACCAATAATGATAGTCTGAGTCATGTAAACATAACTAAAACTAGCAATCAACCAAAGAAAACATTATGATAAGTGTGCCGAATGCATTGGTAAACGCAAGCATAAAGGTGCACATCAATCCCCACACACAACCTTTACTCTTCCCCAAGTAAACAAAAACGAAAAAAGATCCAAGAGGAATGTAGCATGCAGAGATAAATTAACCAATACATTCAACTTATTCCTAAGCTACCCTGGTTCCCCCAAATATTGTAATAATCTCACAACTCTTACTCTCCCCGAAGATGCTAAAGTAACCTATCCACCAAAAATACATAAAGGAAAAAAGGAAAAAACAAAGTAGAATGATATGTGCTAAACTTCTTTACATCACCGAAGACAATCCAAGAGATGTTGATAAAAAAACCACCAAAGATGGCCAAAATGTATTCAAATTCCGTTTCCAATTTCTCTCAATTTCCGTCATTTTTCCTAGGATTGATGTGCCCTTTTGAGTTTTTATCCTAGCATTCACACATATTGAGCTCACCTCTCACCCTTTTCCACACGGATTCTCATTTTTGCCTAGGTTTTCCAACCTAGCCGGGCCTAGCCTCTCATTTTTACCAAGGTCTTTCGACCTATCCAGGCTTTCTTCCCATTTTTGTCTAAGTTGCTCTTTCAGGTTTTCAACTTAGTCGGGTATATTGTCTTCCATTTTTTCAAAAATTTTAATTTTTTGTGTAGCAAAAAATGCCCCAAATGTGGGCTTCGTACTATATAAGGATTCATGAAAAACAAAAAATTACACCACCAAAATGATTCATCACAAAACATCCCCCACAAAACAAAAGAATAGTACCCTAAACATTACACCACTAAAAACTCTACCAACTTCCCAAAACCAAAGATAACACCAAAAACACCAAACAAAACAACACCAAAAACTCAAAGGAAACCCAAGATGAAAATTCCTAAGTGTTTTACTACTCCATCCCCCACATATGAACTTTGCACTGTCCCTAATGCAATGAAATAATAAAAACAATGAGTGGGAAAGATAAAAGTAGTGGAACTCACTCACGTGACCTTGAACAGTCCCTCCTCATACGTCGTGTCTCTCGCCTCCTTCTTCTCTCCTCTTTTCGCATTTCTTACCTCTTGATAGGAATGACATCATGAAAGCTATCAAGCTTTGAGATGTGAAATCTCTCGATCAATTACTCGATGGCCACTTCTTTGACATCCATCATCTCATCCACAATAGCTAACTCCTCCTTCACTTCGTGTTCGATGGAGTCCAACCTAGACCCCCAAACATACATGGTACTCTCCATAGAGTCTAGCCTAGTCCTAGACTCCTCCAACTGTATACTCATCCCACCTATCACGTGACCAATCTCCTACACGAGTTGGGTAAAACTCTCAAGTTTTCCTCAAAAATACGGAATTGGTTGAGGAAGTTTGCGGGTAGGTGAGTGCGATGAGCCTCACCATCCTCATCCTCGATGTCTATATCTAGGAATAAATCCTCCAATACCATGGCTTATTGATAGGTGCGCTCCGGCAGTGGAAGTATCATGAAATTGCATACCGTGGCACCATCGTACAACCACAAAACTTGATCCTCCAAGGTTGTGGTAGCTACCATAGAAGTCCTCGCCAGCATATGTATAGTGTCCCTTTTCCCCGAATGACCCAAATTCTCCAATGCAAATGGAGAAGGAACCAGATGGCCTAAGTGTTGAGCTAAGAGTCTGGTCGTGCCACCCATAGATATTTTCCCACCTTTCTTGTTTCCTATGGAAATATATTCCTCCATGAAGGTCGCCACCATGTGGGGTAAAAAATCCCTTTCGGAGTCATTGCCCAAGGGACTTGGACATCTTGACCTTGACACTTTGAAAGCTCTTCGTGATAGAATACCCCCATGGACAACAATTGCTGGACATATCACAATGTCGGATGGACAATATTGGTACTCTTGCAAAGATGCTTCCTCTCCGTACCTAACATAATTCTCTAAAAATTGATCAGTAAGAATGGAAGGCCTTATTGGTGTGTCCTCGAAATATCCTTCTCGTAATTCCACCTGAATTCTTGGGCAATGTACCGATACGACATAGTGTACTCCTTATCATCCAAGTGGAAATGGGTGATTCTCCTCCTCTCACTGTCCTTTGATTGCACCAAGGTTGCTAAAAAGCTCCAAAGTCTACCATATGTAAGTATTGGAAAACTTGTCTAATAAACACTCTAGGCCTATTCAGCTTAGCAAATACGTGACGGGCTCAAGTAGACCTAGAGCTCCCAAGTTCTCCTTGGAAGAAAACTTTGTCTCCAATATGGTTCAGTTCGGACATCTCAAGTACTTCCACCTTCGGGTCGCACTCTCAAAAATGGTGGTCTACCCCATAAACTCATCAATAACACGGGGAAGGGGTGTTAGGAGGAACGAAAGGCGCCGCTCTCGTCTCCCAACCTTCGCCAGCTTCTTCCCTTTGTCACCCCAGGAAATTGTTCCTTTTTCCGACCTATTTATTTTTGGAGCCATCCTATCATAACAAGAAGAATGTGGTAATGCAATAATAACCAGAGGTATAAATCAAGAATCATTCAAGAAGAACACTTCTTCTAAATAGCCAAATCATTCCTAATCATATTATCTCAACATAAAGGCTATTTGATCAAGAAACATTCTCCGTAAACAACAAACTCATGACACATCACAGAATCCCATCAAGAAGATCATGCAATCAAGAATCATCCCTCCCAAACCACCATAAACAATGAAGATTATATCATCAAAGCATAAGTACACATGCTCCCCCCACACTTAGTTCAACACAAGATCATTCACATAGCCCAAAAATTTCCTCAAAACACTTCAACATTTTTCGAGTTTCAAGATCCTCATCACATCACCATCATGATAAATAAATCAAGTAAACATAAAGCTCAAAGGATTAACCGAATTGAAGCCAATAGATAAAGAATTCACCCAAGAAGAAGCAAAAATGCTAATTTTTGAGAGAAAAAGCCCCAATTTTCGAGTTTCACCAAGAGGAAGTGAGAGTGAGTATTTTTGAGATTTTAATGAACTAAATGATTCCTATGGGTGAGGGAATGTACTATGGATCATTATCTTCAGCAAAGAAGACGATTTAGAAAGGAGGTACAAATGAGATAAGGATGTCATTTTGAAATTATAATATGTGGGGGATAAAATTATCATTTACAATGCATAAGGGATGTGTTTATGGACTATTTACACCAACAATCCTAGGGAATAAAGGTTTTGCTGAATCAATGGGTAAAAAATATATGTTTTGGCTTAAAATTTAAATTTTCGAAAATCAGAATATATGACCCAAAAAGTCGCAACCACACGAGGCATGACACGAGTTTACCCTGGTGCTGAGGGTGTCTTACACAAGTAATGCCTTGTGCTTAGGGGTCTAGCACAAGGCCTCCTATGAATGGAACCCATTTTTCCCTAGTTCTTTCCCTTTTTCCGAAAAACTTAGTCACCCGACAAATCCTATTTCCTTCACTCAAAAAGCACAATATTTGGACTCAAAATTTACCAAAATAAACAAGAGTTTCATCCCAAGATCCTTTGTCATATACAAAAAACAAGAAAAATCTATCTACAAAAATATATCAAAGATAAGCAAGAAAGATCACATATTGTTATTTTCAACCTCACAACTTATTTCTTCATGAATTTTAGTTAAGAAGAACTTACCACTAGGTCTCCAGAGTCGTCATTGGAAACTCCACCCAAGATGACATCCTTGTGAAGAGGTTTCCACCAGGTTCCATCCTTACCTTTAAGTGTGTTGCTCGCCAAGAAGAGTGAATATCCGTTCCTACACAATGTCGAGCCTTTAGCCATTTCCTTTGGTTTAGGAGGTGGTCAATGGTTTTTTCGTCCTTGCCACTCTCCACTAACCACTGCATGTTAGTGAGCATAGAAAAGCAACCAAGATATATAAGTCATCACTAACATCATGCAGAGCATAAATCTCATCAACATGATCGTCACAATTGAAGCGCAAGGTCGGATTTATTTCATCAATCTCATAGTCACCAAAAGTCTCATCAACTAGGCTATTTTCATCACTATCATCAATAGTTTCATCAAGGCAATCATTATTATCTATCATACAAGATTTTTCATGACGAGCAAGTTCTTCACATAGGTTGTGCTTTTACACACAAGAGAGGGATTAGGTTAATCATGCTTAGATTTATAGATATCAAACCCCACCTTATTAATGTCTTCATCTAGGGTAAGTGTTCCCAAATAAACATCTATCTTTGTTCTTGACGTTTTAAGAATAGGTCTCCCCAATAAAATTGAGGATGCACCACCATCGTGTGCTATAAAGAACATAGAAATCTGCCAGAAATACTAAGTTTCCAACCCTAACCATTATGTACATAACTAAACTTCGAGGGCTAGCTTGGGAGTGATCGGCAATTGGACAATTACCCTAGTTTCCTTATGCTCACCTATGTCTAGGTTCTCATAAAGACAAGAAGGGGTAACATTGATAGATGCTCCTAGATCAATCATATCATTCTTCACCAATTTACCACCTGAAGAAATAGGAATTGAAATTTCTTGGGAAATTTTCTATGATTAAGAGTAGCAACTCCCCCTATTTTCAATTTTCCTAACTTCTTAAGTGGTTTGTTCCTCTTTTTAGTGCATGTAACTTTCAAAAATATAGCATAAGAAAGTACATGCTTAATCAATTCCAAGAGTGAAACGATAACCTTAACCTTCTTGAAGATATTACAAATTTGCTCACTAGTGGTGGAAGATTCACCCTCGCCTCGGATGTTAGGAGTTTCTTGACGGGATTCTCCTTTACAACCAATTCTTGCTCCTATAAGTTGGTTTTGTTGCTCTCCACGACCAAGTCATCTTCTTGTAAGATCTTCTTCTCGAGCTCACGCACCTCCTTCCCACTTATTAGCTTCAAAGCACTCACATTCCTTGGATTGATCTCCGGTTGGGAAGGAAGCTTGTTGGACACTTTGGCTTCAAGTTGGCACAATGAGGTGACAAGTTGCCCAACTTGGATTTCAAGATTCTTGATGCTCGAAAATGCCCTAGTCCCTAGATCTTCAATCTCACACCTTGTACGCTCAGCAAAGACAACATGCTTCTTGGATAATTGAGAGATTGCTTCCAAGATTTCTTCTCAATCTAACTTTTAGAGTGAGGCATTGTTGTTGGAATGCCCTTCTCCTCTTGGATAGGCTTGAGTTGGATCTTGTCCACCTAGATTTTACCCTTGCACTTGATTCTCCTCTCGCCAACGGAATTTTAGGTGATCACGGTACCTTGGGTTAAAGTTATTCGCGTAAAGGTCTTGTCTTGAAACTCCTTGGTTCCCATGGAAACCTTGTTGTTTCCCCCAATAGAATTGTTTCCTATTGCCACCACTGTTGAAATTTAATGCCTTAACCCCCTCCAAATTTTCCACCACATATGGATAAACATCGGTGTGATGATCGAGACTGCAAATGCCACACACTTTTACTTGTTGAAACCTTCCTTTCATGAACTCCTTCATCATAGAAGCAAGAACTTGTACTTGCTCCTCTAGCTTGGGAGAATGAGATTGCTCATCCATGGGTTTCACTCTAGATCTTGTACAGAACTGCCTTGTTCCATTTTCCATTTCTTTAAAGAGTGTCATTGCCTCCCTCGGGCTTTTGTTCACAATCGAACCTAGTAAGCGATATTCACCATATGAATATCATCATCACTCAACCTTTCAAAGAAATAGTATCCCAAATCCCCCTCCTTGAATGGATGGTATGGACATCTTTCTAATTGAGTCGTGAATCCTACCCAATACTTGTAGAGGGATTTAGCGAACTGAGAGATATTGGAGAGCTGCTTCTCAACCCCATGGATTTTGAAGCTGGAAAGTATTTCTTGAGAAATATGCACTTCATGTCCATACAGGAGGTGATGCAACCGGGTGGAAGAAAGTACAACCAATCTTTGGCCGTATCCCGAAGTGAGAAGGGGAATGACCTCAAATTTAAGTCCTCCTCCGAGACTCCGGGTGGCTTCATATTGGTACAAACTAGATGAAAACTCCGACAAGTTCTTGTTCGAATCTTCACCGGCCTTTCCATGGAAAGTTGGCTAACACTAGATCATGTCACTCTTGAGCTCACAAGTAACATTGGGTGGCAAGGGTGGGAAGAAAATGCAAAGGGGTTCATTCTCCAAATTTGGAGCCATCAACTCCCTAAAAGTGTGGTTATCTTCTACAATTTCTTTGCTCTCTATAACTACTGAAACTAGTTCTTGTGGAACTCCCGTTCTAGTTCTCCTTCTCTTTCGTTGCCTACTATATGCGTACTCCGTTGGGTAATGTAAAACTCCTAAGTTAGTGGTATGAGTGTGTACCATAAACTGGGAGCAAAAGAGTATCTAACTAGAAGAAACACTAGCAAAACAGGTTAGAAGTAACTGCATAACTAGCAAGAAAGCTCAACAGCAAAAACCAACAAAAATTAAAAATAAAAACAACACTAACTACTCAACTAACATGCTATGCAAGTTAACAACTAGACCTTTAAACTAACATCCCCGGAAATGCTGCCAAAATTTGACCCGCCCCCTCCCAGTGTTGGTAATCAATCAAACTCGGGAGATCCACTAGTTAAAACCGAGAGGAGGCTAAGCAAAGGGTCAAAGATAAAATTTTATATTGTTCCTCCTATTCCTACTACTATGCTACCAAAATTAGTAGATAGTGGTAAGTACTGGGTTGTCCAAAGAGATGTTAGGAATCTAATAATTAACTACACACAGCTGCAATCTGGTCATCAATCCGACCTTATGTTAGGAATAATCAGTGTTGGTAAAATAGGCATTAGGGGAGGGGGGTTTGCTAACAACGTCTGGCATGCAAATCAAGAGAAAATAACTACATCAACTAGTACCTGGGAAATATTGCCTAATATGATTAATGTTGTTTCGATCCTCGACTTCATCACATATAAGAACTATAAACCTATTCTAATGTTTGTGACATGTGTGGTTGATGGTCAACACTTCCCCAAACATGTCACGTATGGTGCGCATGTAATCTTTCATCGACACCGCTCCATAATTAGGGGAGTGCAACAATGGCCTAGCCTGTTGTGCACATCTAAATCTCCCCTATGCTATTACTTCCCGTGCATTACACCACAAATGCTTCTCCCTATGCAAAAAAAGGCAAAGGGGGTGAAGCACCTTATCGATGGCTCTAGGAATGCAAAGCTAACCGTAGTTTTCTACTTTAACTATCTATGCCCGTAACCCTTCGAACCAACTCGGTTGCTTACTAGTGTATGGTTGATCGTAATGTTGACTTGGCAACCCACGTGCACACACCCACACAATTCTGTACTATCGTTATTCTAAGCACATCTAGGTTTCCTTCCCTGGGGGGTATCAATAATTGTACCAACATGAAAGTAGACTACGGTGTGTGCTAACTTAGTGTGGCAATCATGCAATTAGCAAGAACAAAAAGAACAAGCTAGCATAATAATCACAAAACACATAGAAATAGGTAGATCTAAGAAATCTCACAAAACAAACATTAATACAAGAATACAAATATAATCTCCAAGTTAATTAACTACTCCCTAAGCATTGAACTCAAATATTTCATTGGATTCAATGCCTATGGGAAAAGGCAAAATAAAGAGAATAAAGGAAAAGAACCTAGAGGAAAGGAAGAGGATTTTCTCTCTCTAGGCTACTCTTGAAGTCTAAAAAGGAGCATAAACTTAGACCCTAGTCAACAAAGGTCCATTGATGTGCCTATTTTATACGGTTATTTTGGGACTTTTTAGATTCACTTTTGTACACTTTTGTGCTCTATATGTGACATTTTTCCTTGAAATTATCTAAGATAAGTTAAGAGCGACTTTGCGCTTTTATTACTTTTCTAGAGGATTTTGTGTGACAAGGTAAATGTTGGAAGACTTTGAAGACTTCGAAGATTATTTTTGAAGATTTGAAAACCTTATTTTAAACATTGAAGAGTGGATGGATTAAATAAAAGTGATTTGAAGATAAGGACTTGAGACAAGAAGAAGAAATAAATCAAGATGCTGAATTTTAGCTTTGTCGCGACTCGCGATAAATGTGTCGCGACTCGCAGTGGACGAGTGGTTGGAAATATTTCCTTCTTTTTGTACTATAAATACCAAACGTTATCCTCTCTCTTGAGAATCTTCTTCCTCCTGCGAAATTATGGGCTTAAACCCTAGTTTTTTCTTCTTAGTTTCTTAGTTTTTGTAGGTTAGTTATGTGTTTTCATTATATAGGCTAGTAATCTACTTGGGAGAAATTGATTGAGGCTTCCTTATCCATGTCTTTGAGAATCATTTATATCTATTTAATGTTTTCTCTATTGTATATTTATTGTGCTTTAAATGTTTGTTGTTGAATGCATTAATGGTGTTGGAAGTTCAAGTAAATGAATTGCTTATATAATTGCTTATATAATTGCTTGTTAGGGTTAGGAGAAAGTAGCTAATTTTCCTCTCTTTTGATATGGAATCCAAGAGCATGAGCTAGAGCTTCCAATGGTGTTAATGGTTTGATAAATGCTAGATGAATGTGATAATGTCGAATTCTTTGTCATGTTTATTTTGGGTAGGAAATAGGATAAGTTTATGAACTTTGAACGTTCTTAACTAATTTTGTGTAAATGCATAAATTGGTTCAATGCTTAAACACAGTGTAGTGTTTATAATTGTTATCAAGCTTGTTGATTCTTTGTACTTAATGCCATTAATAAGATACTTCTAGGCGTTGATCGACTAAAGAAGTCATTAATGAGGTTTAGCAAGAGATGTCGAATTCACTCTTGTAAACTACTATCAAAGGAGGATAGAAGATTTATGTTCACAACAAGTAGTTAAAGTAGTGAATAGGTCATGGATTCAAGGATAGATAAGAGGTTCGGAAGCGGATATCAATTGCCACCAAGGCTTTGTCTTTTGTAGTTTTTATCCATTTTTATTAGTTTGCTGCACGATTAGCATAGTTACTTAATCTTGCCAGTTATCTTGTCATTACTTTCATAACTTAGGAAAAACCAATCAAAAACCCCTTTTTACTTGATTTTATATATCTATATCTAGGCTTATATCCACCCTTATATGCATGAACCCTTAGGAAAATTCCTCTTCTTTATGGACGACCCCGATTTGCCACTATCTACTTAATTGTACTTAGTAAGCATTTACGACTTATAAATTGTATCTTTGAGTGGTACAGAAATGACCTCCCATCCATACATATAGTAATTGGGAATTTGGTCTTGAAATATGCCCAAAAATGGCCTAGAAACCCTAGTGGCACGGGGCGTACGCCACGGCATGGCCCGTGCAGCATGGACCACATTGAATGACACGGGTTGTGAAGCCTCGTTCAAAGTAGGGCGCACGGACATGATTGGGCCATGGGCTGGTGCTTAATCTGGAACTTCTGATTTTTGTGCCCCGTGTCGTTTGGCGAGGCCAATCGGCCAGAAGGACCTTTTGCCTAGAATATCAGCACTAGCCATGCTATTTTTCACACTCAGTGGGCTAGTCTTCACTTTTGGAATTTGAAACGGTGCAGACCGTGCAAAATGGGATGGCTCGCACTTAGCCGATTTGGGAGTGATTTTGGGCACGAGCACCACAACCTACATGAAGGTTCACAGTTTGTGAAAGGCATGTTGCACGGCCCATGCTAGCCCCTTTGCACAGATCGTGCATGGCTGGAGTGGGCTCGTGCCGGCCGGTTGTCTGACTGTCAGGTTCTACCGATTGGTCACCATCTTCAATTCTTGGCCTTCTTGAACTACAAATCTACCTTTTCTGAGCTTAATTACATCTACTACCATGCTTCGGAGACCGTGGACTTCAATTTACTACCATCCTCGTGAATGGCCTTCGATATCTTCTACCATTCTTAATAATGGCCTTCAAATATATTCTACCACCCTCGCGGAAGGCCTTCAACAAAATGATGATGAAAAAGTACTCACGAGACAACTACTTGTAAGATCAAAAAGAAGAATCTAGGTGCTCGTGAATAAAAAGTGTTCATTAGCATCAATTAAGTCTACAAAACTTGGGATTTAGACAAGAAAACCAATAATGGTTGTCTAAACCCTTTGTCATGTAAACCTAACTAAAACTAGCAATCAAATAAAGAAAACATGATAATAGGTGTGTCGAATGCATTAGTTAACGCATGCATAAAGGTGAACATCACTTGGAACCCCTAGAGTCATCGATAATATGCCTACTTCCTTTGCCTCTATAGGCATAGGAGTCGAGCGTTCGTAGTGTTCCGCTCGGGACGTAATAGCACAAGGGAGAATCAGACCTGCGTAATGAGCCACTGTCGTTTTTGCATTCCCCTAATTACGGAGGCGAGGTCAATGGAAGATCTTATACATGCATCCCTATGTGATAGATAGCGGGAAGTTTTGACCATCGTCCGCACTACGTGTCACAAACACTAGAATAGGTTTATAGTTCTTATATGTGATGGAATTGAGGATTGAAACAACATTGATCATATTACACAAAAACTCCCTAAGTTTTAGTTTATATAGTTTATTCTAGGGATCAATTGTATGTTAGTAGTTGTTAGTAACCCCAACCCCCCAAGTTTTTTTACCAATACTGATTATTCCTGGTGCGTGATCGAATTGACGACCCGATCGTGGCTGTGTGTAGTTAGATCTTAGATTCATAACATCTGTGTGAATGACCCCCAGACTTAATATAATCTACTCTTTTGGTATCATAGTATTAGGAACGAGAGAAACAATACTAATTTCATCTTTAACGGCTCCCTCCCGGTTGATAGTAGATCTCCCATTATTTATTAGCAACGTCGAGGTCATGCGGCGGGAGTGAGAGTACGCTGATTAGAGGATGAACGGCCGTGATGAGGATCACGAGGACATGTTGGCAAGGATGCAAGTAACCATTATTAGTGGAGAGGGCCAGTTTGATATAGATCGTTAGAGGTAGTGAGAAGAGAAGGGCGAGCAGAGGCATTCAGTCAGGCATGCTAGACGTCTGCCTAGTGATGACAAGTGACGATATTTTCAGTGTTTTCCCCCTTGGCCATTCTGGAGCATATGGTTCATGCATTAGGGACAATGCATACATTGGGTGTGGGGGAGGGGTTTAGAAAACACTCTTATATTTGTTGATGACATTTTTTATTTTTATTTTTTTTGTTTGCTTTGTTTATAGGTGATTGAAAACCTATTTTGATGTTATTTTGGATCAGTAAGTTTTGTTAGTTTGATGGTTTTAATCTTTTGTTTGTAAAAATATCTCCTTGGGGATCATTATATCTTGAAAACTTTTGAAAAAAAATTGAAAAACTAAAGAAAAAATCCGCTATATGAAAACCTAAAAGGGAAACTTAGTAAAACTTTGAGGGGCCAGATAGGTCGAAAACCCAAAAGGAAAACCTATTCAAAAATTAGAGGCTTAAAAAGTAAGGAAAAAGGTGAGGTGTGAGCTTTGAAAGAATAGAAGTTAGGATGAAAATCCAAGAGGGCTGTTAGGTAAAATGAGAGATATTGAGATATTTGAAGTTTCCTCTTGCTTCTTTTCTTCCTATTTTTAGGATTTCTTGGTAGAGTAGACTATCTTTTTTGTTTTTATTCATGTTTTTTACCTTATTCTTATCATGGCATGATTTTTGTTAATTTGGTGGTTTAGAACACCCTGGGTCGGGATGTGAGAGTTGGAAAGCCTTTATGTTTTGATTTAGGATAGTTCTAGGAATAGTATGTTGATTGTGCTTTGCGAATATAGTTTAGGAAGCCACCTTAGGATTTTATTCGTTCTTAATCGAGGATGAGTAAGAGTCTAAATGTGGGGGATTTTATGATACATGATTTTGATATTTCCTTAGAACAATTGAAACCCCATTTTATTTTAATTTGTTTGTGGTTAGTTGGGTTTTTAAGTGTTTTACATGATAGGGGGGGTTAGAATCACCTAGTGTGGTTATTTTCCCTAATTTACCTAATTTGTGAACATTTATAGTCAAACGTGTTTACCTCTATAATTTGGTCAAATTATACTTGTTTTTTGAGTTTTTTTGGAGACCACAATAGGAGAAGGGAATTTGCAAGAATGGTAGTAGATAGAAGGACAATCGATAGGTTGGTAGAATATTAAAGGTCATTTAAAAAAGTGGTAGAAGATTGCTTTGATCGGAGGAAGGAAGAGAATAAAACAAACCAAGATTTGAATCTAGGGTTTGGAGGTAGTTCATATGGAACGGACTAATCCACCTCCCTGTGGGGTCTCTAATAAACAACCTTTCGAGAGTTTTAATAACCCGAGGAATGAGAATTTGTAATGTTGATACCGTTCCTACTTCTAAACTACCTATAGTGTAAATAGTGGTAAGACCAGGATCATCCACAGAGATGCTAGGAATTTAACAATTAACTATACAAAACCGCAATTGGGTCGTCAATCCGATCATGTGTCAGGAATAGCTAATGTTGCAAAAGAGTTTTGGGGGCGGGTTTATCTAACAACTAATAGCATGAAAGAACATAAGAGAATAAAACTATATATCACTAACACTTGGGGAATATTTGCGTAACATGACCGATAGTATATTTTGATCCTAGATTCAATCACATTCAAGACATACAAATATATCCTAATGCTTATGCAATGTAGTATGGTCGATGGACAACACTTCCTCATACCTGTCATGTATGGTTCTATTGTATTCTTCCATTGGAAACGCCTCAAAAATTTGGAGAGTGCAACAACGACCTTACCTATTGTGTAAATCTGCCCCGTACGATTACGTCCCGGGCACTCCACTATAAATTCTTATCCCCAGGCCTTAGGAGGCAATGGTATGGCACCTTATATGACTCTAAGGTTGCAAAACACGCTAACCCTAGTTTGTTACTGTGCTATCTCTATCTGCAACCCTTCAGACCAACTTGCCAGCTAAACTAGTGTACGATCATTGTAATGTTGACTCGGTGACCCACATGCATACAATCATACGGTTCCGGACTATCGCTACCCCTATTACATCTAGGTTTCACTCCCCGAGGGATATCAATAATGTGCCAATATGAAAAATAGATTAAGGTGTATGCCAACATGGTGTAACAATTATGCAACTAATAAAAATGTGAGGAATAAGCCAACATAATGTTCATAAGCATAAAAGGATAGATAGATTTAGAATCTCACAAAATAACTACTAAGTTATGAATACAAATATAGATCCCCAAGCTAAATCACTACTCCCTAAGAATTAAACCCAAGTATTTCATTGGATCCAATGCCCTTGGGCAAAAACAAGGAGAAAGAAAGAAAATAGAAAGAAGGGTTAGTCTCTTTCTCTCTCTACCTACTCTTAGGAGAATGGAAAAAAAACTTCACAACTGAAACCCTAATACACATAGGCTCCTATTTATAGTAGTAAGGAATTGGGCCATGAAAAAGGCCCAAAAAGTGACCTAAACCCTAGCAGCCGTCGGCACAGACCGTGTCATAGAACACATTTGGTGTAGGAAATGCTTGGCATGACATGTGTCATTCAACACTGGCCACCGTCTGGGGACCTTTCTTTGCCAGTCTGAGTGCACGGCCAAGCCATTCATCCCGGGCCTCCGACTGGGACTCTTGTTTGATCAGTTAAACGACACAGGCTATGTGAATCTTCAGGGGGCCGTTGGCCCGGTTCATGATTGGTAAAAGTGAAGTATATGCTTGAACATTTGATATGGTTTTGACTTCATTTAATTCCATTGGATTTTGGGATAGTCAATTCAGGACTGAGGAATGTGTTGATGCGTATTAGTGAATTAATCGGTGTTATGGTGGGGTAGATTTAGGAATTGGGGAGTGTGTGAATTGTCATTTGACCTTCATTTTGGGATTTGTGATATTGAGAGTTTTGTGAGGTATCAATTTGGGTGAATATTAGTTTAGGCTTTGGATATGTGGATCTTTTTGTGTTCTTGAATCTCTTCTTACTCGAGGACGAGTAAGGTTCAAGTGTGGGGAGGTTTGATGTGTCCATTTTATGTGGATATTTTGGGACTTTTTGGAATCAATTTTTTGATCTTTTTTCATCTAGATCTCTTTTTTTACCTCAATATTCTCTAAGGGGAGTTAAGAGCAACTTTTACGCTCTTATGGCTTTTCTAGTGAATTTTGTGTGAAGGGTTATAACATCGAGACTTGAAGATTGAAGACCGTTGAAGACCATGAAGTTCATCTTTTGAAAACTTGAAGATTTTAAGAGAAGTGAGGTGGGGTGGAAGATAAAAGACAAGAAGAAGAAAGAAAATCAAAATGTTTTTTCTGACCTCTGTCGCGACTCGCGAGGAACTGATCGCGACTCGCGACAGACGTGTGGCCAGAATGTGTTGTGCTTTTTATTGTACTATAAATACCACACTTTATCCTTTTCTCTATCCACTCTTCTTCTTCCCGATTTTTGCAAGTAAAACCCTAGTTTCTCTTATTTTCATCTTATATTATGTTTTTATCATTGTTGATGTTTATTATGAATTCTAGTAGCTAAACTTAGGCTTGGAAGCAATTGATTAAGGCTTCCAAGCTCATATCTTGAGAACTCTTTATGCCTATTTAATGGTATAGATATTGTGCATTTATGGAGCTTTAAATATTGGTTTTTGAATTCATTAATGTTGTTGGAAGTTTGAGAATATGAATTGCTTGTATGATTGTTTGTTAGGGTTGGGAAAAAGTAGCTAAGTTTCCCCTCTTTTGATATGGAATCTAAGAGCATGAGTTAGAGCTTCTAATAGGGTTGATGATTTGATAATTGCTATATAAATGTGATGATGTCAAACTCTTTGTCATGTTTGTTTTATGTAGCAAATAGGAGAGATTTATGAGTATTGAACGTTCTTAACTAATCTTGTGTAAATGCATGACTAGGTTCAATGCTTAGACACCTTGTAGTGTTTATAAGTGTTACCAAGCTTGTTGATTCTTCATATTCAATGTCATTAATAGGATATCTTTAACTGTTTCTCGACTAAAGGGGTCATTAGTGTCGTTTGCCAAGAGATGTCGAATTCAATCTTGTAAACTACTATCAAAGAAGGATAGAAGATTTATCTTAACAACAAGTAGTTAAAGTAGTGAATAGGTTGTAGATTCAAGGATAGATAAGATGCTTGGAAATGGAAATCAATTGTGCTCAAGGTCCCGCAACTTGTGATTTACTCTCTTTTTAGTAGCTTGTTGCATGTTTGGTAGAATTACTTTGATTTACTATCTATCTTGTCTTTTAATTAATAATTTGGAAAAAACAACCAAAACCCCCTTCTTTACATGCTTTCTTATATATATGTATATCTATATCTAGACTAGTATCCACCCTTATATGCATGAACCGTTAGGAAAATCCCTCTTCTTCTTGGACGACCCCGATTTGCCAATATCTACTTAATTGTATTTAGGAAGCATTTAGGGCTTATAAATTGTATTTTTGAGAGGTACGGTGATAACCTCCCAGAATTATAACCTCGACCTTCTCAAAGACTTTGTGAATATGTGCTTCATTGGTTGCCACCTTTGGCATTCCCCCTAGTGTACTAGGAAACGAAAGTGGAGGGATCACCCTTGCCTCGATGGTGGGGAGATCCTTAGAGAGCTCATCTTCAACAACTATCTTTTGTTCTTCAAAGTCGGTCTTGTTCCTTTCCACAATCAAGTCATCTTCTTCCACAATATCTTTCTCAACCTTGCGTACCTCCTTCCCGCTTCTGAACTTCAAAGCACTCACATTCCATGGATTAACCTTGGGTTGGGATGGTAACTTTCTGGATTCTCTAGCCTCAAGTCGGCACACGAAAGTATCAAGTTGGCTTACTTGGACTTTGAGATTCTTGATACTCGTAAAGGCTCTAGTGCTGAGTTTCTCAATCTCACTCATTGTCCGCTCCTCAAACATAGCACTCTTCTTCACCAATTGAGCATTGCATCTAGGATCCCCTCTAGGTCTAACTTGTACAAAGTGAATTGTTATTGGAAGGCTCTTCTCACCTCAAGTAAGGTTGAGGTTGAGGTTGTCCACCTCGATTGTACCCTTTATTTTCTTGCCGGCGGATGTTAGGATGATTGTAGTATCAAGGATTAAAAGAATTTGCGTAGGGGTTTTGCCTATCTATTCCTTGGTTCCATTGAAAACCTTGTCGTTGTCCCTAACAAATTTCATGTTTCCACCATTGAAGTCCAAATCCTTCAATTCTTTAAAATCTTCAACCACTTACAGACAAGTGTAGATAAGATGATCAAGAATAAAAATGTCACACACCTTAACTTGTTGAGCTCTTCCATTCATGAACTATTTCATCATCGAGGCAAGTGCTTGAACTTTCTCTTCCAACTTTGGAGAGTGAACGCGCTCATCTAATGTTTTCACACGGGATCGGGTACCAAATTGTCTTGTCTCGTTGATCATTTCTTCGAATAATGCCATTGCATCCTTGGGGCTCTTGTTGGCTATGGAGTCATTGCATGTTGCACTGATCATTCTCATATCCTGGTCACAAAGGTCTTCGAAGAAGTAGTATACCAGATCACCTTCTTTAAACGGATGGTAGGGGAAACTCGTCAAAAATATCTTAAACCTCTCCCAATAATCATAAAGGGACTTGTTTGCCATTTTCAAAGTGTTGGAAAGTTGCTTCTTCGCACCCGTAGACTTGGAAGCCGGAAAGTATTTTTCAACTAACCTTCGCTTCATGTCCATCCAAGAAGTGATGCACCCCTACAGAAGATAATATAGCCAATCCTTGGTTGCGTTCCGCGGCGAGAAAGGAAAGGATCTAAGGTTGTAACATTCTTCTGAAACTCCGGGTGGCTTCATATTAGTGCACACTATGTGAAACTCAGACAAAGGTTTGTTTGAGTCTTCATCGCCTATCCCATGGAAGGTAGGTATGCATTGGATCATGTCGCTCTTCAAATCACAAGTCACATTTAATGGCAAAGTTTGGAAGACGATGCATGGGGGTTGATTGTCCAAGTTCGGAGCCATCAACTACGTAAGCATCTTATTATCTTCCGTCATCGCAACAGTCTCTACAACAGTCGGTCCTTGTGAAACCATTACCCTAGCTCTCCTTCTTCTCCGACCACCTGGGTTATCCGATAGGTAGTGTGGAGTTCCTAAGTTTATGGTACGGGTATGTACCGTAAACCAGAAACTAGACAACACCAAATCAAAGACAAACACTAGCCAACAGATTAGGAGTAACCAGAATTGCTATCACAAAGGCTTAACACCAAAAACCAACCAAAGCAACAAAATAATTAATAAAGACACTAACTGTTCAACCAACTAGTTATGCAAGTTAAATGTAAAATCTATAAACTAGCATCCCCGTCACAAGCACTAAAATTTGATCCGAACTCCGTGGGGTCGCTAATAAACAACATTTTGGGAGATCTATTAACCCGCAGAATGCTTCACAAAAATAAATATTTGTATTGTTAATCCCGTTCTTACTACTAAGTTACCAAAAAGGTAGATAGCGGCATGTTCGGGGTCGTCCACATAGATGCTAGGACTTTTAAAGGTTAACTACACAGAGCCACAATTGGGTCGGCAATCTAATCATGTGTCGGGAATAGTCAATGTCGCAAATTAAGTTTTTAGGGGGGGTTTATCTTACAATTACAATCATGCAAAGACGAGACAGAAAACTATATAAAACTAGCACTTGGGAATATTTGTGTTGCATAACCGTTAGTATATTTCGATCCTAGATTCAATCAAGTACAAGACATATGAATCTATCCTAATACTTGTGTCACATAGTGTGATAGGTAATCAATACTTCCCCATATCTATCACATAAGGGTGCTCTCATTTTCTTCTACCGGTACCGCCCCCGCAATTAGGGAAGTACAACAACGGTCCCGCCGATGTTCAGTTCTATTCATCCTTCGTTAAGAATTACATCTCGGGCACTCCCATATAAATGCTTCTCCATAGGCCTATAGAGGCAAAGGGATCGCCACCTTGTGGTGACTCTAGGGTTGCGATGATAAGATTCGAATTATGCCAAACCTAGTTGCTACTAAACTATCTTTATCCAGAACCTATTGGGCTCCAGTCAAGCTCACTAGCGTACAGTCATCGGAATGATGACCCGCGACCCACATGCATACAATCACACGGTCGACGAACTCTCGCTCCCCCTATTGCCCTAGCGGCACTTCCCCAGGGGATACCAATAAATGTGTCAACATGAAAGTAGAATAAGGTGTATGCTAACATAGTGTATGAATAATGAAATTAACAAGAATTTAAAGCACAAGTCAACAAAATATTCACAGGCGTTAAAGGATAGGAAGATCTAAAAATATAACAAAATAACTACCAAGTCATGAATACAAATATAAATCCCCAAGCTAAATCACTCCTCCCTAAGAATTGAAGCTAATTGATCCATTGGATTCAATGCTCTTGGGAAAAACAAAGAGAGAATAAAACTAAGAGAGAATGGTTAGTCTCTTTCTCTCTCTACCTACTCTTGGGAAAATTAGGAGAATGAACTAAGACTAGCCAAACTCAAACCCTGGTAGACATATAGGCTCATAGATATAGTAGTAGGAATTCAGGCCTTGAAAGAGGCCCAAAAGGGCACTTAAACCCTAGCAACCGTCTAGCATAGGTCATGCTATAGCACACAACCCAAGTTGCTCAACTTGGCATGACCCGTGTAATTCAGCACGGGCCGCCAGCTGGGAGTCGGTCTCGGCCTTTCAAAGTGCACAGTCGCGCCATTCTTCATGGGTCGCCGAGGTCACTTCTTGAGCATTTTAATGACACAGGTCATGTAGTTCTTCACAAGCCATCGGCTGGAAGCTTAATTTCCACTTCAAAACAGCATGGGCCGTGTAAAACATTGCAGGTCGCTGGGTGGGAGTCAATTTATGGGCAAACTGATGGCGCAGGTGTGCAAATCATTGCGACTGGTCTTCGCATATTGAAATTGGTTTTACACTGGCCGTACAATATGGCGTGGCATGTGCCCATACTTAGCCGCATGAGCACATCAGCTGGCACGGGCCATGTTGATCTTTGCGACCTATGCCAAAGAAACTTGGCACGACACGTGTAGTATTAAACGACAGTGCCAATTCTTCCTTTGTCGATCTTCGAATCCTTGGCTTGGTTCCATCTATTGCCTCGTTTTGAATCGTGGTTTTCTGTCTACTACCATTCTTGCGAATGGCCTTCTACTATCTACTACCACCCTTGTAGATAGCCTTCTACAAACTTCGCTAAAGTGATTACAAGCAATTTAACAAATAAGCTCACAAAATAAGATCTAGATATGCACGTATGGACATAACATCCATTAGGTCCAATAAGTTTACAAAACTAAGATTTAGACAAGAAAACTAACAATGGCTATCCAAGCCCCTTGTAATGTAAATTCGGCTAAATCTAGTTGTCACCCAACCAAAACATACTAACAATCGTGTCATGTGCATTGGTTAACGAATGCTTTTTAGTGCAAATCAGGGATATTAGTCATCGTGGGAGTTCTCGTTGAATCAACCTCTCCACATGGTGCGATAAAATATAAATTAGAAAGCATATCTCTCATATGAATAGGGATCAAGGATCAAATCAAAGTATTAAACATGTGACACAAATGCCCACAAGACTCCTTAGAATCGTATTTACACCTTCATTTATATATGCATGCTTTTAGTTAGATTATAATTCACATAGCCCCGGGGTTAGGATACACGCATTTGGTGACGTTTGTGTGTACTACTACGTAAAACTTCTCAGTATTTAGACCAAATACTCATATGTTGATTTTAACATAAGAGACTCTTCCCTTCTCATTATTCAGACCAAATACCCATGTATTGAATTTAACATTTGAGACTCTTCCCCACCCCACCACCCCAAGCTCGAGGGCTTTATCTTAAAGGTTCGACCCAAGTCACCATATCGGTGTACACCCCACATTAGTCACATGAAACAATTGACTAACTTGTGAAAATCTACCAACTTACCTCTCTAGTTCTACTCCCAAGCCTTTGGAATGGACGAGAGACCTAGGATCTATGAATACAAGGTATTAGCAATCAAGTAGCTAAGGTATTTTATGATTCACCCCTCATATAACTATCCTCATGATTATATTACTACATTATTTGGGGGGGGGGGGAAATCCATCTATAAATGAATCAAAGACACAATTCCTTAATATAAAGTAACAAGGATATCAAATGACATTAAAATAAAACTTATTTAAAAAATTACAATCACTAATGAGTGCATTCTTCTAATAGTTCCTATCACAATCATTTAATGGTGAGAAAACTAGTATCAAGCGTGGATGATAAGCTGCTAGTAATCAT
>JAULKM010010670.1:0-14806 GCA_032355605.1 Rubia tinctorum
ACACAAGATTAGTCAAGAACGTTCAACGTTCATAAACTTCTCTCATTTGCTACACAAAACAAACATGATAAAGAATTTAACATTATCACATTCATCTAGAATTCATCAAATCATCAACCATATTAGAAGCTCTAATTCATGTCCTTGGATTCCATATCAAAAGAGGGGAAAATTAGCTACTTTCTCCCAACCCTAACAAGAAATCATACAAGCAATTTATATACTGAAATTTCCAACACCATTAGTGCATTCAACAACCAAATTCAAAGAACAATAAATGCACAATAGAGAAAACATTAAATAGATAGAAATTATTCTCTTGACATGGATAAGGAAGCTTCAATCCATTGCTCTCAAGGAGACTACTAGCCTAGATAATGAAAACACATAGCTAATCTACAAAAACTAAGAAAAGAAGAAAAAGAAACTAGGGTTTCAAACCCCAAAAAAATTGTAGGAAGAAATGGTTCTAAAGAGAGAGGATAGGGTTTGGTATTTATAGTACAAAAAGAAGGAAAGATTTTTTGCCACCCGTTTGTCGCCAGTCGCGACGAGACCATCGCGAGTCGCGACGGAGCCTATATTCAGCATCTTGATTTCTTTCTTCTCCTTGTCTCAAGTCCTCCTTTTCACATCACTATTTTAATCCTTCTAGTCTTCAAAGCTCAAAATAAGGTCTTCAAATATTCCAAGATATTCTTCAAAGTCTTCCGACATTTACCTTGTCACACAAAATCCCATAGAGATGTAATAAAAGCGTAAAGTCTCTCTTAACTTATCTTAGATAATTTGAAGGAGAAATTCCACATTTAGAGCACAAAAGTGAAACCAAAAAGTCCCCAAAATAACCGTATAAAATGGACACATCACATACATTAATATGAAACTGGCCTATTGAGCTATTTTTAACCCAAAGGTTGACCTAAATTAAAAGGGCCTGATATGTCGCATGACACGTGCGATATCGCGGTACATGTGCGAGAATAGCTACATGCACCATACTTTGTAAAAAAAATGTCAATGTTTTTCAAAACATATTTATTGCCCAAAATAGTGCCCTCCACCTTCAAGGTCTCCAAAGTTCTTCATCAACAAATCATTTCCCCTCCAACAACTCAACACACAAACACACCCAAATCCACCCCCAATATATTTACAAATGGAGAAACTTAGAGATAAGCAAGAGTCCATAATGGGTGGGGATTCCACGAGTAGAAATAGTGGTAAGTTTCCATTTTTTCAACTAGATGATCGTAAAGTCAATGTGGCTACATCCCTTGCGATGTAGCCTTTGAATGAGTGTTTGTTATTCCTATGTGCCTTACTTTTTATTTACTTTCTCTTACATTGTGGACTATATATACATGTAGGTTGCACTTTAGGGTGCTTTAAAGATGTAATTTTTCTATGCACAACATGTTTCAACATCTTCATGTAGGTGATTTCATATGGAGATAACATTAAATTATTCAATTCCACCATTTTCTTTTGGTAATGATCAATCTCATGAAAACCTATGTGTTTATTTAATGTCCACTACAAAGGTTGGAACCTAATATTTTGGGTTTTCATGATAACGAGAAAAAAATGGAAATTTATTAGGTGTACTTGTTAACTCCAATAAAAGGAAACGACCCAAAGAAGGGGGTGGGATTTGAATGCCTCAAAAAGACATAGGCAAGGTCGATTTAGGGAAATTTGCAAGTAATTGACTGACATGGTTGAAAAAGGAAAAAATGTCCTATAAAGTTTGATCACATCGAGAATGCCATGAGCAAGGAAAAACATTGGTGGTCTAGTTACATAGGTTTGATTGCTAGGATAAAGGTAGATATCATCATGTAGGAGTTGTGGCCTCGTGTTTACGATGATTACAAGGCCAAAATATGGAGGGCCATGCAATATGCCTTCGAGATCGAATGTGATGATATGGAAAGATTGAAAAAGAAGACAACACAACGCTTTGGTGAAAGATGGAGAGATTTCAAAGACCAAATTACCAAGGGATTACGTGTTCGGGAGGAATAAGAATTGCAACCCTAGAATCAAGCATCCCTTTATAAGTTAGACTAGATGTAAAGGTTTCGTTGCAAGAAAACTAGCGGATGAACAATCGGTAAGGAACTTACATTAACATGCTTAAAAATATGAACTCAATGGGCACATGTTTTAAGTGGCATTTTTGGATACCGGGTAAATCCTATTATTCGAAAGGAGGATTTGGAATACTTGTTTAGTTTCAATAGTGTGCTGCATCCTGTGATGCAACTACATTGCTTGTAAGTATTAATACATCACCCTAACTTTAATCATCAAAATTAATAATGTGTGTAGCTCTTTCATGTGTATAGGCTCTAATCATGCACAACACAAACCATGTTTATAGGCTCTTGCATGTACAATCCATTTCCAAATTCAAAAGGACAACTCCATATACATAGCACCTTATTGCGAGTAGTGAGTGATCTCCACTTACTTCATTAGCCTTGTTTGGATTTTATTAAAGATTATGGGATTGCATTGAATTAATGATTATTTCATTTTCATGGAAAAAAATTGGATGGTGGCCATCATCGTTCTTCCATCAAACACGGTATTCTGGTGTGATCCGTTACATCAAACGCCCCCGGAATCTATTTCATTTGCAATTACTAAGGTGATGATGGATCACGTGATTACCAAGCACAAAGGATGCACGTGGAAGTCCCTCAAGGTTATAATTAACTTCAAAATTGTATTATGAAATTTGGATTTTTATAAGGTACTTGACTACATTTTTGTGAACAATATTTCTGTTTGAATTGCATAAAAAACAACTTGGCGTGTGTGAAAGTAGTTACTATTGCATGCGCTTTATGAAAGACTTGGTCTTGCTCTTGAGGGATAATCAAGTTGATCTACAAAATGCATATATTATTCTTACCTATTGAGTCTAATCAATAATATACAAACTATGCACAACCCATTTATCAATTATGAGGTTACTCGATGTAGTACTTTTCCGAGGACAAAGCGCCATACCACATCAATCTTTTTGGAAGATGTACATGAAAGTTTTGAGCTCTTTATGATGATACCTTTACTTAACCTACCTACCATATGAGGAACTTTGATTAGATTTTTATTATTGTTTAATAGTCATTCTTTAAATTAGATGCCCATTGATACTTTTCAAAGTAATTTTTGACACCTTGGTATAGATCTCTCTAGCTAGCTATGAAGTATCAATGGTAAAGTTCATTTTGTGAGAATTTTGGTAACCTACTTTGTGTATGGATAGTGTAGTTTACATTAAAGGACGTTTAATACCAGAACATGTTTTTAATAAATTTTAATTGTTGTATTTGAAAGTTCGACCGACATCGCATAGTATCTATTACAATTCAGCTGAAACGATCACAAACAACTGACTTTGCTCCTATTTTTCAAGGGTTACTGACAGAACACTAAATAGAGCGACTTCGCCAGCACATTTTATAGAGCGATGTCACACCATGAACCACGATGCATGAAGCAACATTATAGACATGATTGTAAGGCAAGGAAAATTAATCCTAGCTAGACCTATACCTGCAACATTGGTCATTTAAAATTATGTCGTGTTTATTGACATGCCACATCATCAAATAATCGATTATGACCACCACGACATTGGATAATATAATGCCGGACACTATCTAGCACGCCGATGATGCACTTGCTTATTGAGACATCGCTCAATACTCGGTCAATGATTCCTCAAATTATAAATTACACTAGTTTTTCAGAAAAGAAACCAGTCTAAAACATAAAATTAATCGGGGTTCAAACCCATGTAAAAACCATATTGAGCGACATCAGTAAGAAACTCAAGTGATTTCACTTACGGTCAAAAGTAGCATTGCAAACATTCTAGTCAACATCGATCATCACGACATCACAAAAAAATGTGGTAGTCCAGAGGCTCAGAGTTCAGCCCAACGTCGCTCTATTTTCGCCAAAGTTACGGGGTGATGAGTATTTACCTAGGTTCTTTTCATGAAAAACTTAGGTAAAAATTTTTGTCTCTCTTTCGAACCGAGGTAAAAAATATACTTTTTACTACATTTAGATTTACCGTGGTTTTTAGAGGGCTAAAAATAGAGGTAAAAAACCCTGCAAAACCGAGGTAATAGGTGTTGTCTCTTGTAGTGCAAGTTCTTGTCTTACCAGGAAAGGGGTCACAACATATGTTGGCACTGCTAAATATAAGTGCAGAGTTTCACCCGCCTTGGGTACTGATGGCAACGATAAACGTTGTAATTTAGCTTTGAGATCATTATAAGCTTTTTGGCATTCTTTCTTCTAGGTGAACTTAGATGCTTTCCTCAGCACATAAAAAATAGCATGTTTCTCTGCTGCTTTAGATATGAAGCGACTTAGTACTACTAAGGAGTGTGTAAGTATCTAAACTTCTTTGATTTCCTGGGGGTGGTAGCAGCTAGATTAATTCTATTTCCTCTTGATTAGCTTAGATACCGGTACAGAGAGATGTTAAACTCCAGGAACTTCCCAGCTCTTATGCCTAAGGTACATTTTTTGGGGTTAAGTTTCATCCCAATAGCTTGTAGCATTGTAGTATTTCCTAAGATCCTTCAAAAAAATTTAAGGGTTTTTCTTTTGATCACCATATCATCCACATAAATTTCTACGTTGCATCCAACCTAGTGTGATAATTCCTGGTCGGCTATTCAGAGACAAGTGGCTCCTGCATTTTTTGGACCGAAGGGTATTTTCACGTAGAAAAAAAACTCAGAAGCTAGTGATGAAGGCTGTTTTTCTGCATCTTCTGGATTCATTCTTATTTGGTGGTACCCTTTGTATACATCAAAGAAAACAAGAACTTCATTCTTCGAGATAGATTTCACCAACTAGATTATCTTGGGCAGAGACTTGAAATATTTCGGACCATGTCTGTAGAGATCAGTATAATCCATACGCAAACGCCATCCAGCATAAAAATGAAAATCTATAAAATGAAAAAATATATACCCGACAAAGTCAAAAACTCGAAAGGATAACTTAAACAAAAATAGGAAAGACCCTGATAGGTTGAAAAACCTATGCAAAAGTGAGATGTGGAAAAACCTATGTAAATGATGTGGAAAAGGTGAGATGTGATATTTGAAAAAGAAAAAATGTGGGAAGCCAGGATGAAAACCCGAAAGGGCTCCTAGGAAAATGATAGGAAATGATAGAAATTGAAAATTATTCTATGTTTCTCTTGGCTTGTATTTTGCTATCTTCATTTTGACAGAGTGAGCTAGCTTCACACATTCATATGATTGAATCTCGCTTTTGATTTGGTATGTTGGTTGGATATATTACTTTCGTTTCTTTGGTATATGAGACTCTGAGATATTCTTATGTCTTTGGGGGCTAAGGAACTCTAGGAATAAAAATTTTGGGTGTTTTGAGGAAATTCTTTACATTCTATTATACGCTTACATTGGGTGGGGGAATGGATGAGACTCTAGAAGCCACTGTGTAGAAATGTGCCATTAAAGGTGGTTCTATCAGACCATTAAAGACACTTTGAAAGTGCCTCTAATGGTCCTTCCTTTGATCGCCACCCAAGGAAGGATGTTCTAATAACTGCCTTAATTGGTACCAAAGAAGGCGGTTAAAAACCACCTTTTAAAAGGTGGAGGAATTACCTTTAATAATTTCCGAGTTCAAGAATGTTATACAATGTGTCAGATCAGTGATTGTAATTCCGATCTCAGAAGTACATAGATTACGAGTTCGGAAAATAGACATTTGACTTTTCTATATATCTGGATAAGAGTCTGAGCTATTGTGGATATTCCGTTCTCGTTCTATCCAATTGTGGCATCCTTTTTTTTGGAATTGACGAAGTCTTCTGAATTCGGAGGGGTTGTCGGGGTTTTGTTTTCCAATCTCAAAAATTGATATCGCTGTTATAGTGATAGACCAGAAAACATTTCCGGACTGGGAAGAACTGTTCGATCTTTTCGTGAGAACTTGAATCTACTAAAATTTCTGTCATTAAAAGAGCCTCAATTAACTACAAAAATTGCAACACAATATAAGATAGTATGTAGCATTTCCACAAAAATCTACAGATAACGTTAACCAAGCAATAATCTATAGATACGAATACAAATAACTAGAAATCTATTCCGATATTTTTATGCTCCAATTTGTATCTAAGTTGTGCTACTGTAGGAATATTTAGAATCCCAAGGATCATTGACCTAACGAGAATTAGATGCTTGGTCAATGAATTTCTCGCATCGTTGATATCATCTTGCGAGTAGGGATTCAAATCCTGTTTGAAAATCTGAAAATAACAATAGATTAGTTAAAAAAATTTGAAAACCCAGTTAGAGAGATTACTATGTACTAAAGAATCACAAACCTTGTCAAGTTCAAGTAAATCTTCGCTGACATCTTGAATGCACTCAGTCGCATATAAAATGGCGTAATATCCGCACTCTCATGCTTGTGATTGTTTTTTGTACTGCTCATGAGCAACATAAAATTTTAAGACACTTTAATAAAACTACTTGAGTAAATTGAAGAAAAAAAACATGTTGATATCCCACCTTGATTTCGACCACTTTTATAGCCGGTTTATTTTGGTCAAAATTGTTTTTCATTGTAGATGAAAAAATGTCAATGGATGAACCTGATGTTTGGAATTACAGGGGATCCATCCAATAGATGATATATTTTGGAGGAACAATCAAAATCATTCTCCAATGGTCCCTAATTAAGAAAATTGAAATTATATTCTAAATTTGTGTTTATGATCTAAGAAAATGAATTGAACATTGTAAGTGTGACCTCTCCTTGTATGGGGCAGTGAGAAGCTTCTTATCCCTCTGTCCTAGGGATTTGCGAATGTAGTTGATCCACTCTTGTGTAGTATAACCAATTTATTGAATTTTCACTGGGTACATGTAGCCAATCAATCCTTTCTTTTGATTATTTGTAAAAAAAATGTACCTTCAAAATTTGAATTTTGTCACAAAATGTCGATAATTGTACGAATTAGTCAATGTTGAATTTCAAATAATATTATAAAACTCACTCACAAGGTGTGGATCAACATCATCGTTTCCTTGATTTGGTCACATCTCCACATGTCCTCAAAATCACTCCACAACACATTGATTTCACATTTGCATCCAAATACGTATTCCCTTCCTAAGAATGTGTATGTGGAGTTTCAATCACGCGGTTAAAGCCAGTTTTATAGATACCGGATGAAGTGAGGTGATTTTTTAAGGACGTGTGTCCTAGCGATTGGGGGGTCTAAGCTTATTTGGAGTAGTTGGACCCGGGTTAGGTGGTGCTTTGATAGATTTTAGTGTTATTTTCACCACTTTAAGAGATGCAAGACTTGTTTCCTTTAAGTGTCGATCCTTCATGGGATTGGCGTATATAAGTCATCGTGGTCAAAGAAGGAACATTCCCCGTGTGGGCACAACTTTGTAGTTTTTTTGTTCGGAATTTGTAAAGAGGCACACAACACCAATGGATTTTCCAACAAAACCCTAGAAATTCCATCCACAATAGGTACAGAGTGATGATGTCTCATTACCTCATGCAATACTCCACAGACTATAATAATTTGTCTACCATCTATGTCTTGATCAATGTAAATCTCACATGGACACGAATTCTAAATCCATACAAATATTTATGTTAAATAATAAACTATTTTCCAAGTTTAATCTTGAATAAGAATAAAATATGTACCTTTTTCTCACTTTCAAGGATGACATTGTCGAGGTTGTTGAATTTGAACAATTGCCTCTGGATTCTTGGAGTTTGAACTATTGGCTCTCGATTGACCTCAACATCTCCGAGAAAATGTCATGAGTCCCTTGACGGTGATGTAAAATATGGTGTCAAATCCTCTAAATTTTATGGAAGAGCTAGCTCGGTGTGTTGCACCAACTTCCGTATTAGAATTTATTTTTGCTCAATCCATTTTTCTTGGAGTAGCGCCTGTTTACCCAATGTGTTTAATTTTGATGGTTTTGCTGAACTGTAGGACCACATGATGCCAAACACCTCTCGTTAGGTCAAGAACGCACCCATACCTCTAACATGGTCTGGGTGGTCGGGTTTCTCCGTAGCTTCACAAAGGATGTCATGTTTATCCATTGGAATGAATTGCCCACGCGCTTGATCATTTTTTAAAAACTTTTCCTAGACATTTAAGAAAAAATGAGTGTGTTAGTTAGCTATTGAATATACAAAATAAAACAACCAAGCTAAAAACAAAGTTAGTATGAAATATTGAGGCCGAAGCGTTACTTACAACTCATTTTGCAATTTCTTTTTCTTCATGAGATAAACACCGTCTTTGTTTTATCTCTCTTTCAAGAAAATATTGCAGCTATCAATTTGGTCCTCATCAATCGGTTCATACCTCCATTGATTTCTATCTAAACATCTCTTTCGAGACACTCTTTTACTAGCTTGATGGCCGCAAAGCTATACCCCCCACAACTCAATCAGTGAGGTATCTTATTCTCGAAGGAAATTCGTTGTTTTTTCCCTAGTATTCTAACATAAAACATTTAGAGTGTTATTTCATGACTAGTGACTTAGAACTCAAACACTATAAATAATGACATTGAGTTCTACTAACATTGAGTGTATTTTTGCAAGGTCCTTCTCTTCTGGATCTTTCACCTCTCTGGTTCAATGTGAGTATAAGTGTGCCAAAAACGATCACCTCTTTTATTTTTGAAAATATAATCTCTTGACAAACTATATTTATGTTCTTGCAAACTCCAGGACATCATCAACATTGCCTTCTTCCGCAAATAACCCATGTCTGGTGTTTCTATATCAAATGGTCTCCATGAGATTATTCAAAAAAAAAATAGAGTCAATCATGTCAAGTTAAATTGCATTTTCTAGTTAAATACAAATATAGGGAATAAAGCGTCAAAAATGCTACCTTGCGCTCCATCCACAAAGTGTCCTTGTGGTCCTTTGAGACATCATGCCAACTATCATAGCAGATTTCAACCCTCGTCTTGCCAACCTTTGCAACCCAACTCGAACATTATGCTCGTTGGGCCAACAAACACTTGCTTCAGTTGTTGAATATCAATTGTGTTAAATCCTTCCTATCTATTCGACATTCCAAAGTTCTTCAATGAGGTCATGCTATTCCTGCATCTTCGGATCCTTTATCCTTATCCAAACCATGGTCTGGTGTTTGGGTATTTTCATTTTATGATATTGGAACATCATCACGGGTTCTTTTCTTCGACATTTTAGGGCTTTGAAACCCAAAATAAAAAAAAAGTACTAAACTTATATTATACCAAACATTTTATTCATAATAATATATTCAAATACAAACAAATGAAGACCAGGAGCGACTGCGTACTTGATCGTGGCTCATTGAATTGAAAAGGGGCGATTACACCGTAACTATGTGTTTCTCTTCTTCAACCTTTTTCCAACCGATTGGGTAATTCGCTTTAAGCATTTTTGCCCCCAGAAATGGGAAAATCGAGCGGCAAGAAGAAGTTGCGAGCTAAGACAATCAACAATAGTTCCCAGAAATCCCCAAATAACCAGCAGATTCAGGACTTCTCAGTTGTGAAACAAAAGTCTCATGTGAAAGGAAGGGAGACGGTCATGGAGGAGCTGGAGGACCAAGAAATACAAGCGATTAGCTGTGAAGTGGGAAAAGATGAGATAGGTGGAGCTGGAGTCTGAGAGACACCGGAAAAGGGGAAGTCCCAAGAAACAGGGAACAAAACATAGAAGTTGCAGCTGACCCCACCGGCGAAGACTTTATGGGGTGATAGGAAGGAAGATAAGATGGTACCTCCATGGACCTCCCTTTTCGAACCAAAGGACCAGGATAAGGTAAAGTTCTATTCCCCAATTGAGATTGATGGCACTATTATGGGCAAAATACTAATGGAGGATGTAGAGGACAACATTAAGAGCTGGGAAACAACTGTGGTGTGTAAAATCCTAGGAGTTCCCCCCCTCCTTCTCGGTAATAAACGATTTCTTCAGGAGAATTTAGAAACAACATAACATTCTGAAAGTCTGGCTGGCCAAACCCAGGATATTCCTGGTCAAATTCGCTCTGGGAATCAAAGCAGACCAGGTCTTGGAGACCGGAGTAGTCTTGTTCGATAATAAACCTGTCATCATCAACAAATGGACCAAAAACCTGGATAGAGACCTCCCAAAATGTCCAGTCTGGCTGCAGCTTCCCAAATTGAATGTAGTATACTGGAAATTGAAAATCTTAAGCACCGTATTGAGCCACATTGGTATCCCTATGAAGATAGATAAGGCCACAAGTGAGTTGGAAAGGATCAACTATGCTAGGGTCTTGGAGGAGGTGGAACTGGGGAAGAAAATCTCCAGCAGGATCCCTTACCTAGATGAAAACGAGGTGATACAGAGCCAGGAAATCATTTGTGAATGGATGGCTATCACTTGCAGCTTCTGCTCTATGATTTGGCATGATGGAGAGCAATGCTAGAAAAGGGAGAAACCAAAACCTGTGAGAAAAGTCTATGTGCCAATGCCTAAGACAGTTGTGGAGGTCCAAAAGGAGATGGAGGGAAAGGCTGCACTGGAGGTACCAACTGAAAAGAAGGTAGCCACAACAGAGGTAGAGTTCCAGCATGTGACAAGGAGGAAGCAAATTCCCAGTGGAGAGCACAGGAGAGAACCAGATGACCGTTGCAAAAGTTCAGAGCTGGAATGGAGGATCATGCATAATGCAGCTCAGGGAGAAACTATAGAGGTGATCTTTTTAACCTATTACCTGATCTCCCTTATGATAAGTAACATACTACCTTGGAACCTAAGAGGGGTAAATAGTGTAGTTAAACAAAAGCAAGTTAGAGATTTTTGTCTACTACATCAGATAGGGTTACTGGAGTTTTTGGAGACAATAGTTAAGAAGGAAAATGAAAAAAATGGAGGAAACTAGGTCTCAACTGGAACTTGGAGACAAACAGCTCAATCATTGATAATGGTAGAATATTGGTGTCCTGAAGAGATGACTACTTCGAAGTGAGGATTCTGAACAAGGGGGATCAGTGGATTGATATGGAGTGTGTAATCAGGGAGCAGAACTTGTCATGTTACATAACCATGGTCTATGGTAACAACCAGCCAAATGACAGGATGAATTTATGGGAATTTCTGAGTAAGGTTCAGCATAATGACAGACCTTGGCTGATCATGAGAGACTTCAACAGCTCTCTAACTTTTGAAGATAGGATGGGGGTGCACAAATCCAGCAGCATGAGCTGCATGATTTCCCGACAGTAATCCTCATAGCAAAGCTATTCCAACTGAAAACAATAGGCCCCATTTACACTTGGTGCAACTGGAGGAAGGAGGAAGAGAGAATTTACAGTAATATAGACAGAGCACTAGTTAATGAAGATTGGCTAAACCATTTCTCAGACTCAGTTTTCCAGGTGAAGATATATGGCACATCTGACCACTTCCCCTTAGTCATAAAAATCCAAAAGGAGCATAAGAGGGTTCCAAAGCCCTTCAAGTTCTTCAATATGTGGACCCTGTCCCAGAAGTTCAGAGCAGCAGTGAAAGCTTTATGGGAAATAAGGGAGATACATATTCTCACACAACTGTTTGAGAGGCTGAAAACACTGGAATCCCCACTGCAGAAACTGAATAGAGAGGAATTCTCTAAAATGGAGAAAAGGGCAAGGATGGCAAGGGAAATATGGGAAACAGACCAGGAAGTGCTAGCAATAGACCCTGGCTCATTTCAGAAGCAGAGACAGGAAATAATTAGCAGGGGGGATGCCAAAAGGATGTCTGAGGCTGAGTACAGGTTCCTCAAACAAAGGGCCAAGGTGAAATGGCTGAATGAGGGGGATAGGCCTACTAGCATATTTTATTCAATGATGAAATCCAAGAATTATTCAAACCACATTGTATCATTAGAAAATGGGGATGAAATGATATAGGGAAGAAAGAACATTGAACTGCACCTGGTAAGCTTCTTCAAGAACCTGATGGGCAAGGAGATACAACCTGATATGAGCTTGGATCCACTAATAACAAAAATAGGCTCAGTTTTAACTGTACAATAGCAGGCAAAAATGATCAAACCGGTTTCTGACAAGGAAGTTCTCAGTGCACTCCAAAGCATCAAATCCAGCAAAAGCCCTGGCCATGATGGCTACTCCAGCCATTTTTATAAGGAAACTTGGGACATTGTAAGGAAGGGGGTGACTCAGGCGGTGATTGGATTATTTAAAGGGGATCAAATCCCTGAACACTTCAATAAAGCTGTGATCAGCTTGATTCCAAAAAAAGCCACAGGTACCATGGGATTACAGACCTATTTCCTGTTGTTCCATCATATACAAGGTGGTGACAAAAATCCTGTGTGACAGAATGGGGGAGGTGCTGCCATCCTTAGTCTCAAATAACCAATTAGCTTTTGTGAAAGGTAGAAATATAGTCCATAATATTTTGCTAACACAAGAACTGCTACACAAGTACAACTATGGTGATTTGAAGCCAAGCTGCCTCATAAAAATTGATATCTCCAAGGCTTTTGACAGCCTCAACTGGGATTTCCTGTTCGGATGGCTGCAACAACTGAAACTCCCAACCTTATTTTTTGACTAGATATGGAAGTGTGTGACTACCTCATTTTTCTGCATCTCTATAAATGGTAGACCCTCGGCCTCTTTTGTAGGGAAGGGGGGGTAAAGCAGGGAGATCCTCTCTCTCCACTACTGTTTGTCCTCAGTATGGAGTACCTAACCAGGTTGTTAGAGCAGCAATTCCAGGAGAAAGAAGTTGGTTTTCATCAAAGATGCCAGAAGGTTGGGGTCCACAATTTTCTATTTGCAGATGATCTCCTCGTTTTCTGTGCAGATGACTCAAAATCCCTGAGGGGGATCAGAAGATGTTTGAAAGTGTTCCAGGGAACAACAGGGCTTGCTGTGAATGAGGAGAAAACACAGATCTTCTTCTCCAAAATGGGTGAAGTGGAGAAAAAAATGTTGGCCGACATCCTACAGGTTACTAGGGGTGAATTCCCATCAGGTATTTGGGACTGCCATTAAATTCAGTGCAGTGGAATACAACTACATGCAGTGCCCTCCTGGAGAAGATCACTGGAAGGCTAAAGAGTTGGGACTCCAGGAACCTATCCTATGCTGGGAGGGTTCAGCTGGTCAGCACTGTTCTCCTAAGCATCCCAGCTACTGGACCAGTGTATTTAAGCTCCCAGAGAGTATTCACAACAACGTAGTGGAGCTGTGTAGAAACTTCATATGTGGGAGAGAAGCTGGAGGAAGAGGATTTACAACAGTGGCCTGGGAAATTATGTGCAGGTCAAAGGAAATAGAAGGATATATTGTGGGTGCAATGGGTGAATGCCTACTATCTAAAAGGGAGGGATTTCAGAACTTACAAGGGCTCAGACACTTATAGTTGTGGCTGGAGAACAATCACAAGGCTAAAGATGCAATTGCTGGACTAGCTGGGGAACTGTGTGCAAAAGAATGGAAACTTCAGTACCAGGATGGCATACAACTGTCTGAAAGGAGGAAGGCAGAAAGACTACATGGCTAGACTGATTTGGCACACCAAAATCCAACCAAAACACAGGTACTTCATATGGATGCTGGTAAAGGGTAAACTGGCCACAGTGGATCGATTGGAAAAGTTCATTATTATACCAGGTGGTTCAGTCTGCTATTTTTGTAAGGCTACAAAAGAAAATGTTGCTTATCTATTCATCTGATGCCCTTTCACAAGAGTTGCACTTGATGAAACGTCAAATGCATGTATTTTCCAAAGCATTTATCATCTCTTTTATTATCTTTTTGTTGGAAGATTGCTAGATTTAGGTAGGTTTACATCATAATGGGTTTAGATAACTGTTTTCGGTTTTCGTATCTAAATCCTTCATTTTACAACCTAGTTTAAGTCTAATGGATTTTTGGTCATTACGAGCATCTAGATTCCTTTTTGTGACCTTAATTTGTAGATTGCTCATAAGAACTTTGGAGTATTGTATTGAAGGCCATTTTAAAGGATGGTAGAATATTTAAGGCCACGAGTCAAAACGTGGTAGAAGATAGAAGGATCGGAGAAGGAAGAAAAAAAAGCGGAGGAATTGTGATCTGGAAGTTTGAACCTAGTTCCGGAAATAATATAAGAAGAATCAACCTCTAAGAGTGGGACCATTGGATTCGTCTTCTCGAGCACTATAAAATCAACTATAAGAACTCCCGAATCGGATCAACGGTTCACCCGTGGCGACCAACCGAATACCGGCCGGCTGACCGACCGGGTGAAGAAGGCCGAGCGCGCAGCCCGGGCACTCAACTACGCGACCACGCGTACAAAACCACGAGGAAAATGATCCCCTGGCTGGAGATCGAGTGGCGAGCGCCGAGCGCTCGCGCGCTCTCACCGTGTCACCGCGCGGCTTCGGAGCGGCCGCTCCATCCCAGCGCGCGAGCTCCTGCGCGCCCACGCAGTCTCCATGCGCTAGCGCCCTTGCCGTGTGGTCTCAGTGCCTGAGCGCCCGTGTCTCAGCCTGAGATGGCCGTGTCACCGCACCGCCAACGCACGCCCACGCGCCATAAACCTAACTTGACTATTTCTTCTCACCAACTTATACTATAAATATCTTCTTCATCTTATCTTCATTCCCAACTTTTTCTTGGCTGGAAATCCTACATTTTAAACCCTAGTTCTTCATTTCTCTCTTTGTTTATGTATGAATTTGTATGTGAATGTTAGTATGATTTGTATT